>OX370995.1:11459786-11687286 GCA_947308005.1 Yponomeuta malinellus
GCGGGGGGCACGCGTGGTGGTTAAGCCCATACTCTTTCTCTGAGAGAAGGTGGGACGTATATAGGCTAAATAAAAAAAAAAGATTTTCGAAGAGGATACAAAGGAAGGTAACGAGGTCACAACAACGTGAATATATTCGGGTAAGCAGTATTGTCCGCCACTTAGATCGGATGTTATACGGACCAAAAGTTTGCTTAACAAGTTTTTTTTTAAATTGATATGATGCAAAAGAGATATTAAGATTTTAATTATTATTTACTATCTCACAGCGTAACAATAAAGCAGAAAAACCGGCCAAGTATGAGTCGGACTCACGCACGAAGGGTTCTGTACCATTATCTATACAACATTAGACATAAAGATCGAGAAAAAACGGCAAAAAATCACGTTTCTTGTACGGAAGGCATAAATATTTATTTTATTTTAATTTAATTATTTATTTTTGAAGCGAGTATAGAACCAAATATTCTGGGAATATTTGAAGCGTCAACCTGTTGCCGTTATTAATATCGAGCAAAAAACGGCAGAAAAATAAGTTTGTTGTATGGAAGCCCTCCTTAAATATTTATTGTATTCTATTTTTAGTATTTGTTTTTATAGCAGAAATACATCACCTATGAAAATTTCAACTGCCTAGCTATCACCGTTCATGAGATATAGCCTGGTGACAGACAAACAGACAGACGGGCAGTGAAGTCTTAGTAATAGGGTCCCGGTTGGCACCCTTCTGGCACGAAACCCTAAAAACCAACTAGAAAATAAAAGAATTCTGGGAAGAGAAAATAAACTTAGATTGACGTAGGTATTTCAGAAACTGAGAAATTAACATAATAACAATAATAATAGTAATTATACCTACCTAATAATAACTTCCACACAACACTATCGCTTGTCCTGGTCTCAAGGATATGGTAACCAGGACATCAAAAGGACATAACATACATGAAATAAGTAAAAAATAAGGGGGCCTCTATCCAACAAATGCATGCATGGATGGATGGGTCGCCGTCTATGCCTAACGCTAGTGGCATTTTTCCGAGCGGTTCCGTGCTTCACAAGGCACGTTAAGCTGTTGGTGCCGGCTGCCGTCGATAGATGGCAGTCGTAAAGCCAAGTCAGAGGCCTTAGGGCGGCTTGACAACTTCTGACAGTAGACGAGCCACTAGTCTACAAGCCTCCACCAATCCGGACTTGGCCCCGTGGTGGAGTATGGCCTATGCCTTCCTCAGGGAAGGGACCCGTGCCCCTCGGTGGGGACATAATGGGTTGATGATGATCCAACAAATTCCGTACCTAGAAAGGACAGAACGGAACCCTTACAGGATCACTTTGTTGTCCGTCCGGCCATCTGTCTGTCCAACGCGTGGTGGTATCGAATTGAAAATAAAATCCTATACTCAGGTCTACAGTACCTTGAAACTGTGAAAAAATCAAACTTCTAAGTTAACGTAAAAAGAGTTACGACCGTTTATGCCACAAAAAACGTATATTTCTCTCAAGAGAATCAAAATCATAAAAAAATGCGAATAAGCTGCGAGACTACAAATTTGTACGGAACCTTCGGTGAGCGAGTCCGAGTCGCACTTATTCGGTTTTTTTGGTGGCATCATCGATAAAAAAAACTTATCGATGGGTGGCATGCTCTATCGTAAAAACAGTAATACGTACAGGCATCAAACTTGGCGTGATTGTGGGACTTATATATTTTAACGACAAATAATAAATAAAGGCCAAGGGCGAGTACGGGACCTTCGGTGCGCGAGTCCGACTGGCACTTGGCCAGTTTGTTTTCTGTGGTATAAGCCATTCTAACTTAAAAACTGCCAAAGATATTCAATTTTAAGTTGAGTATTTATAAACCCCGTTACATTTTTGGTACCTATATCTGTAATCATTGCATTAATACGGCCTTTGAAATTTAAATTTATAGCATTATTTTATTACTTTTTTTTGTTTTCGCTTTCCTGTAAAATTCGTAAATTGGCTTTTACTTTTCCCCAAAGGGTCGAAATGACAAACTTTGTGTACCACTAAAACCGGGCGACAATTTGCGAAGTTCCTAAATGAGACGTCTTGCCGTGTTTGGGTTGAAACCTTTTATCTTCTTTTTATCCAGGACCGGATAAAATAAGTAGGTACCTTACCGCTCCGTCGGATATAATTTAGGTGTGTACTGGCTATTCTTCGCCAAGTAGCGCGGAAAAGCGAATGCCTTACATACTTATTTGAAATCTTCATTAAAACGTCGCCTACGTATTAGGGGTTAAAGTATGAAATTGCCGTTTTATTGCAATAGGTTCTTTGAATTGACATAGAATCTTCATGGTTTGAGGTTTTCGAATGAAACTTTTTTCAAATGGTTTCTATGATGTTCTTTTTTTAAAAAATGTGAAACATTTGAATATCGACTTTCAATTGTTTTTGTTATTCAATTTAGACAAGAAAGTTGGATACTGCGAAAATTCGAGTGATTATGAGGCACCCATTTTTCGTATTTTTTTTTATTTTATTGATTTGACGCAAGTGAGTCAATATTGTGGGTAAGGTAACGTTAAACCATGCCGCTAATTCCTGGGTAGTTTGACTAGGGTCGGCTTCCGCTATCTCTCTTAATTCATCTTTATTCACCTGTGTGGGCGGTCTTCCTCGTGGCTCGTTCTTTAAGTCGAAATTTCCATCACGAAAGCGTTTAAACCAAAATCGCACGGTGCGTTCATTAGTAGACCCCTCTCCAAACGCAGCTTTGATATTGCGGGCTGTTTCTGCCGCGTTAGTTCCGCGTCGGAACTCGTATTCAAAAATCACTCGAATTTTCGCAGTATCCATCTTTCTTGTCTAAATTGAATAACAAAAACAATTGAAAGTCGATATTCAAATGTTTCACATTTTTTAAAAAAAGAACATCATAGAAACCATTTGAAAAACGTTTCATTCGAAAACCTCAAACCATGAAGATTCTGTGTCAATTCAAAGAACCTATTGCAATAAAACGGCAATTTCATACTTTAACCCCTATTACTTATAGACCAGTCAAAATAGACGAAAAACGGGCGGATTTTTCATTAATTCCCAACAAGTGGGATTTTTGTAATGTTCTTATGCGTCATTACTACTAAAATAAATATATTGAAGATTCAGTCTCGGGTTGGAATTTAATATTTGACCCTAGAATATTACACGTCAATTACTCCTAACCCCTCAATCGAACATTGATAATTATGTTACTGTACCACTTCTTAATGTGTAGAATTTCTGGATTTGTGTATTCAAAAGGTCGGATGGGTACCTGCAGGACGACCCGATATAACCTAAAAATGTACACCTAATCCGTTATAGATACTTATAGATAATATTTTTCGAAAAAAATGTACTCGGCAAAAATTTCATTCATTTTTTACTTTCACTCGTTCTTAAAATATCTCATCAAATATTTTTAATAAAAAGCCATGACATCCTAACTCACAAATTCACATAATGTTAGAAACGTACCATATTATTTGCCTGCACAGGATTACTCCTCAAGGACTGCCGAAAAGAGCTGTCGAAAATTTGTTTCGTAGGTAGGTATTTCAATAAGTTTTTTATTTTTTTACTTTTAAGTACTTTTTCCTAACAATGTGGCAGCTGGCTTCCACTCTCAGATTTAGGAAAAGGTCTCACCATTCCGCTTTTCGTATTTTTCCTAACTTCATCTAGCCTCGTTCCGTTAATGTCTTTAATTTGACATCTCATTTATCAAAATTAGTCAAGCCTTTCAGTCTCTGGGTGATTATAAAGAAACGTACTTAATATACATACACTAGCTGACCCGGCAAACGTTATTTGGCCATATTAATTAGTCAAATTAATTAGTCTCAGATCTACCAAATATACAAGAAATATCATAAAAATCGGTGAAACCGTTTCGCAGGAGTTCTGCAACAAACACGGTGACAAGAATTTTTTATACCGGGTGGCTTTTAGTCAACTACCAAACTGTAAAGAGGCTTTTTACTCATAAATATAAACTACTTTTACTCTGGGGCCAAGCAAATCAGAGCAAAAAATAAATGAGCTGTTCCATACATAAGATAGAAGCAGTACTGCACCAAATGTATGAAACAGCTGCTTTATTTTTTGCTCTGATTTGGTTGGCCCCATAGTAAAAGTTGTTTGTATTGACGAGTAGAAAGATCCCTCAAAGTTTGTCAGGTGACTAAAATGCCGCCCGGTATATTAGAAGATAATATATAATAAAACACATAATAATATAACATGACATAAAGTCATACCTGTATCCCGGAGGGATAGGCACAGACCAGGGTCTACCACTCGCCACGATCCTGACAGCTTCATGAACAGTGATGGAAAACTTGCGCCAAACCTAAATTGGAGTGCCATTGCTTTTATACTATAGCAGACACAAAAAAACTTAGGAAAAAATTAAACGAGAATTTTTTTTTAGGTTTTTCGATCTACCAAAAAATGCGAAAAGTCAAGTTACTCTTATAATAAAAAAACCTTTTTATTGAATTAGTTTTTTCATTAAATTCTAAACTTTTTTTTAATTATGGTGTAAGTAGTTGCATAAAACATTATTTTACGAGATAATCAAATATTGATAAACGCTACATATATTCGAAGGCGTTATGTGCAAGTTATAACGTCATAGTTAGAGTCCTTTTTATGTGCCGTGTTTTTATACCTCATGACTAGAATTAGTTTTCGATGGGTTGTATCATGAGAAGTATTAGACGTAGAGAAAAAAATCACCACGTTTTTTTAATAAACTTTAATAATCCTTTAGGCTCTTCGATTATATTAAAACTATGTGCTGGTTCTCCATTAGTCGTTGCATGCACGCACGACGGTTTCAATATATGACACTTGCAAAGATACGGACATAGAGCCGCGTGGAATCATAACCCTCGTATGCCTTTGCAGTCGGGGGAAACTGAGAAACAATTACATTAAAAATAAAAACCGACTTCGAAACACTACAGCATTTAAATAATGAGAAGTATTTATACATGTAGGTAGGTATTATAGAAGTATAATTTGAAGTCGGTGCCCAAAACATATGTGCTGGTCACGAAACTGGGCACCGACTACAAATTATACTTCTACAATACCTACATGTATAAATACTTCTAATTGTTTAAATTGTTTCTATCTTTTTAGTGCTATAGTGTTTCGAAGTCGGTTTTTATTTTTTATTTATAAATTTTTATTTTTCAGTTTTTAGTGGAGGAGCGGGAGAAAAATAAACAAAAACAATTTACCGTACATAACTCGTTCCTTTAAAATTTGATGTTGTAAATCTCCAAAAGTCTTCACCAGAAAATTACCAAATTACCTTGGGACTACTTTTACGCTATTTTATGAAACATATTGCGTTCATTTTTACAACAGAATTCCAGAACATGTTCTATCCTTGTCTGAAAATAAATTAAAAACATTCATTAAAAAATCCCTATGTAAAAAAGCCTATTATAGAATAGACGAGTATGTGAACGATATAAGCCCTTGGTAGTAAGCCAATTCCACTGCGATTTCATTGTTATTTAATTATTAATATTATATTTTATAAAGTTTTAAAAACGTGTACTGACGACGTGATTGCACATTAATAACTATAGCACACATTTTATAGCTGACAAGAACTCAATCTGCAGGTTTGCTAAAGGTCATTCGAATTGTGGCGTGGTGGCCGGGTCACCTATCTCCCTCTAAAATGGTTGAGACTGGTGATGGCTGACCCCTGCGTTATGCTCGTGAACGGGTGCTATTCGTGTGTCTGGCCGCAGCATTAATGTTTTTCCTACTTTTGTAAGAAGTGTTATTTTGGCTTTTAAAGTTATTGGTGGCTATCACGGAATCATATCACATATGCTTTGATGTATAAGTTTAAGATGATTTGAGAAAAGATGGTCAGAGTGGAGTTTTTTTTTCCCGCTGCCTTTTTCTCCACTACAAATACGGCCCGAAGGCAGCGGCTAACATAGTAACATAGTACATTGACATTCAGCAATGTAAATTCTTTACGTTGAAATAAATTATTGATTTCTGATTTCTGATTTCATACGGATTTAACTAAAGAATGTGCCCCATTAGGCTTTATTTACTGCTGTGCATTGAAGAGTTCCGTTCTCTATCTCTGAGTCATCAGATCTTCAACAAATTAAAATGGAACCAACGGGACGTTATATCTGTCCGAAGAAAAAAAGAATTGGCGAAATCGGTTAATATTTGACGGAGTTATGGAGGAACATCGCCAAATAAAATAAAAAAAAATAATAATAATATACGCGTCGAATTGATAACCTCCTCCTTTTTTGAAGTCGTTTAAAAACTGATAGCAATGGGTTCCCTTGAAGAGGGTCGAATGGCCACAGTTCATTGTGTTGGCAGTTTGTTCCGTTTAGGTACGGCTAAAGCGACGGCTCGTATGCGAATATTATTACTGTGTAAAGTATAAATACACCGTGTACGCTTACTTTATTCAGAGATTTTTTTCATAAAAAGAGCAAATTCAAGAGTTTAGTGTTAAGGCACTCTATGCAGTAAAAAAATCGTATAAATTTTACAGATCGTTTTTGTGAAAAGTGACAGTACAATCTCTCAATCATGTTAATAGTGCTTTTTAGAACCAATGACCGATAAAGTAGGATCACGGACCTGAGAAAATTTTAATCAGTAGCACCAAAGATAGCGGTTTTGGCGTTACTGCTATCTAGTCGTAGATTTTTTGCTTTAGGCAACGGCTCTGGGTCCTAAAATCACTTTTAATATGATTAAGAGATTTTATTGACGCTTTTTTATAGGTAGATAAATAATTTATTTGCACTCGCTTATTTAGGTACAAAGATAATAATAATTCTAATCTGATTCATGTAATTCAGCATGAAGCAACAATAATTAAGTACTGTAGTGTATAATCCAGACTCGTATATGCGTGCACACTACTCATTTTAGCAAAAACGATCCATAACAAAATATTTTTTTTCCATTGATGGCACTGTATGGAGCCCCTTAACATGAACCTACTCCTTTTGCTTTGAGGGTTCCTTACTCAAAGCATATACAATGTTTAAATGTCACACAATATTTTCTGTTTATCAAAACTCTACTAATTCCGCGTAGGCAAGGAATTTGGCAGAGTTTTTTTTGGTACGAGCATTTAGCCCTTTTTTACACAACTTTTCGAGGTGGTTGCGGAGCGGTAGAATGCCGGTTTCTCTTTAGGAGGTCGTGGGTTCGAATCAACAAATGTACCAATGAGTCTGTCTTCTAAGTTACGTACATTTGTGAAGTTACAGTAGCAATTTAATACCACTCGCTAACGAGGAAACCTGAGTGTCTGAGGCGTTCACATACTTCAGCGCTTGAAATTGCCAATCCGCGGTGTGCGCGCGTGATGATTAAGCCCATACTATCTCTCTGAGAGAACGCCTGTGCCCTAAAGTGGGACGTATATAGGCTGAATTTATTATACACGACTTTTAGTTATGATTGTTTGCATACGTGCTCGTTAAAACGCGAGTGTGTTCGCACACCGCATGTTCAATTATAAAGTTACTTTGCGCTATTAGCACAGCGTACAATTGAATCATGTGATTTTAAAACAACACAAGTCACATGCGTTTTTAAAATAACACTTGCCCATCTTTTTTTTTATTAAATTATTTACACCTACCTATTGATTTACATTAGAAAAAAAAAATTTGTTTATTCATACAGAAATCAATATAATATGCTAAAATACTGCTGTTGTAGATATTAGTATTTGAATAAATCAGTTTTTTCTATTTCATGCAAAGTTCTAATGAAAGGACATGTGTCGTTTTAAAATCGCATGATTCAATTACCGTCGTTGGTCGTTTGTTATCTGAACTGTAGGTTATTCAAAAAGATTAATTTAATTCGCGCGCGTGTTTTAATCGAATCGGTCGAAGACTTTTTTCAAATCACCCATCGCTACATAAAGGTAGCATCAGCATCAGAGCCGGTGGGAATTTCTGGCAGAACTTAAGTCATATTACGTCTATCACTGTAGTTCATTATCATCATCAACCCATCATGTCCCCATCGAGGGGCACGGGTCTCTTCCCTGAGGAAGGTATAGGCCATACTCCACCACGGGGGCCAAGTCCGGATTGGTGGAGGCTTGTAGACTAGTGGCTCGTCTACTGTCAGAAGTTGTCAAGCCGCCCTAAGGCCTCTGACTTGGCTTAACGACTGCCATCTATCGACGGCAGCCGGCACCAACAGCTTAACGTGCCTTGCGAAGCACGGAACCGCTCGGAAAAATGCCACTAGCGTTAGGCATAGACGGCGACCCATCTGCACTGTATTTGGTAATGAATAATTAATGTTGAGGAAGCGAAAGTGATCTGTCAGGATCATGGCAAGTGACAGTTCCTGGTATCTGCCTACGCCTCGGGGATACAGGCGTGAGTTTATGTATGTATGTACTGTAATTGGTCTGAATTTATAGCAAGCCAAGCGGGGCAAAACTATGAGTGTAGTGGCGAACCTCGCACTATTGTGATAATTAAGCGCGTAACACAGGCTCCGCCCGGGAGAGCTCTTTGTTACTGTCTGAACCAATATTGCCTGTAATGTTCCTTGTAAACACTTATATAGAGACCCGGTGCGCTTATGTTTTGCACCGTTTGTAGTCTTGTAGCTTAGGAATGCTGACGCTTGTGTTTGATCAAGCCTTTATGTGTCACCTTTGAGAGTACTTTTTGGATAGACCGGGTTCCATCGTTTAACAATATCCTACATACGACATAATCACTCGTGCTGGTACCAAACTAGAATACCTATGCTATGGTAACACAGGCAAGGATTTCACAAACATGGAAATACATCCATATTGAGGCCATTTGTAAAAATCAAGTATGATGTCTCCAGCGAGAGTCGCGCCCGTAGTCGGCCTGTTAGCGCTAGACCAATGAGGCAGTCTCCATACCAGGGCCTAGAGTCTAATACACGTATAGTTTTTCAATAGAGCTGTTATTTGCCTATATTTGGTAGTCTGCTAAGCAACAGCAGTACAATTCCATTTCAATGGTATAACCCGCACAAATTATCCCGCAAGTCGCCGAGATAAGTTGCACGAGTTGTAGCAATGAAATACGATTGTTTACTAAAGTCTGTTTTTTGATTCGATATAAAAAAGAGGCAGTGTTACCGTAATAAAATATACAGTTATACCCGGTAGATTGTTTTTTTTTACTATAAAAAGTAGACTCTTGTGACTAAAAACCTTATTGCATCATAAAAGGAAAGTATTTACCAAAACATATATTTATTTTGTTCATTTATTTATTATATATTTATTTATTTTATACTTAGGTGCATGTAGATAGATACGTAATCCAAAACACGTCGATATATAATTTGTAGCAGTACCACCCGTGAGGTCTAGGAAGGCCAAAGCATAGAAAATATTGGGCCAAAGTTAATTTACATAGAGGTAGTTACCTTAGCATTGGAGACCGCCGCCGTTTGGCAGAGGATACTTTCTTTCTCTCTTTTTCTCACATAAGAGATACTTCTTTGATTAATGCGTATGCTTTGTAATAATGTTTTATTTTGAAAGATCTAGGCTTATCTTAGCACGTGATCATTTTTCATCTGATCTAAATTGCCTAGAGGACCGATGCGATAGATTTACGTCAACATACAGTTTTACGTCAACTTCTTTGTTTTGCGTCATGCACGACTCTTTTTAGATCGCAAATTACTGGGTTAATTCAATTTGGTTCGGGTATTGGGACTTTGAATAAATTGCAAAAAGAACGTAAAAGTACTAAAACGGATAGACCATTTATAAAGAATATTGAAAAAATTATAATGTAGTTTACTTCAGCAGTTTTATTTTTACACTATCTTGAAACTAGGCGCAGTCAATTCGTATTTGTTAAAAAAAAGTTTTGTTTTTGGAAGTGGTCAAATTATCGATACTGAAGAAACGGTTTTCAGGCTATCCATTCATTATGCCACATCGTGTACATGAAAAGTTTCATAACTCTGCCCGTGAGAAGCATTGATCAAATTTATGCCGGCATAACGCGTACAGATACACGATAACTCCATCAATCAAATATTCTCTCATTTACCGTATACGCGCTTTTTAGGGTACCGTACCCAAAGGGTACCCTATTACTAAGACTCCACTGTCCGTCTGTATGTCTGTCTGTCACTAGTCAGTATCTCATGAACCGTCATTGCTAGATAGTTGAAATTTTAACAGATGATGTACTTCTGCTGCCGCTATAACAACAAATACTAAAAACCGAATAAAATAAGTATTAATGGGAGCCCCTCCCATGCAACGAATGTGATTTTTTTGCCGTTTTTTGCTCGATATTACTAACGGCAACGGTTAGACGCTTGAAATAATCACAGAATATTAAGTTGTATATTCACTTTAAAAAGAAATAATAATAAAATTGATTGAATTTAACGACGGCAACAATTAAATATTCAATTATTTTATAGATAATGGTACGAAACCCCTCGCGCGCGAGTCCAACTTGCACTTGGCCGGTTTTTCCTTTCTTCATTGATTTTATTACACGCAACGACAATGAAGCGAAGAAAGGGGCCGAAATATTGAAATTAATTATTCTCTTCCCTGGCAAAAGAATGACGCGGAGGCTTTTCTTGCGTCGTCGTCCCAATGGGCAGTAATCCCCTTTACGTGTTGTAGCCTGTAAAAAGAACTTGCAAAAAAAAAAAACGTTTTAATCGCATTAGAGAGGTTAAAAGATAAAAAAGGTGAAATAAAAAAATTCTCTGGGACTAGTACGTTCACTATATAACCCGTTGAAAAGTAAATCTATGTAGAAGTAAATCTAGTAAACGATAGTTTTGTTATTTTTTTTCTGGTCGTGCAATAATTTTCTCTATCTTTCTGTATATACTCGTACAAAAACTAAATTATAACGTTACAAGGTGCTCGTAACACCTTATACTAATTAGCTGCTCTCTGCCTGGCTTGAGCGAAGCTTGCAATTGTAGAAGTGAGAAATTATTGGATTTGTCAAGAAAATGTACACCTACAACGTACTGCTGATCATGGGTTGCTTTCCTGTGACCATCACAACCTACCTAGTTAGAAAAGTAGCTATATTTATCCGTAATTCCTTATTTTACATGACTGGCCCAAAAGTGTGTAATGATTTCAAGATTCATGACTGCCCCAAAAGTGTGTAATGATTCAGTTTGTCCGTTTCTTTATGCACTGGTAATATTCAATAATTTGCACTGATTTAAAAGTGGGTTGTGTTATTACAATCTTTATTTTATCCCGGGTAACATGTATTGTAAGTCGTTTTTTTATCTTGCGTAATGATCAGTTACAAATGCAAACGATATGCAAGCAAAGCGAGTATCACTCGTTATTGAACCCTTAAAAATTCGACAGCTTTGTTTGTACTTATAGATTGTTTGACCTTCTCTGTTTGTAAACAAAGTTGCGAAAAAATCACGTTATTTATTAAAGTTTCACCTTATAAACTACCATACTTTCTTTGAACCCCTTCATCATCATCATCAGCCCCTTGACGCCCACTGCACCACATAGGCCTCCCTCATGGTTTTCGTAACCATGAGGGTTTTGCCATAATCGCCACGCTTGGCAGGCGGGTTGGCGATCGCAGTATGTGGTTGGAATCTCAGGAAGACGCTGCTGCCCGTCTCCTGGTAATTTATTTCCTTAGTCGCCTTCTACGACATCCACGGAAGGAATGTACGGAAGGATAGGAAGAATAATCCGGCGCCACACGGAACCCCTTAGGGATGGAAATTTGAAAAGTCCTAAGCCATAAGTTAATTTATTTGTATTTTAAAATACCTTCGCTAATTTTCAAGGAAAACCAACTTTCTTACTCTTTTTAAACCCTTTAGTGGTAAAAATATGAAATAACTTGACCTAAGTATTCGTTTATTTGCGTCGTAAAATATGTATACAAAGTAAGTTTTAAGGAAATCAAGATTCAATTAATTAGATTTTCATCACCGTTTCTGTGATATTGCGCGATTTTCATAAAATTACTAGCTGACTCGGGAAACGTTGTTTTGCCATATTAATTAGCCTGCAATTGTCAGACCTACCACAAAAATTTTCGTGAAAAGCGGTGAAGCCATTTAGGAGGAGTTCGATAGCAAACACGCGATTTTTAAACAAGATAAACTATTTATATAGATGTGCCCTGACTGACCCTGACATACGTAAATATCGGTCTGAGAAAATACTACGAGAACCTCGTGCATAAATATATAATATATATATATATATTTAAAAATCTCGTGTTTGTTATCGAACTCCTCCTAAATGGCTTCACCGCTTTTCACGAAAATTTTTGTGGTAGGTCTGACAATTGCAGGCTAAATGTATCTTGTCGAATAAAACATTTATATAAATATTCTTATCAACTTTATTTGTTTGCGATTGGGACGACTACCAAAGGAAGAAAAATCTCGCTAAAAAAATAAAAAAACGCAAAGAAGTAAAGAGTAGGTAGACTTAAATGTTTTGGTAAATAACATCAAATGTTAATTGCATGAAATGAGTACTTAGGGCCACTGTAGGGCACAGGCCTTCTCTCAAGGAGATAGTCTGGGCTTAATCACCACGCGTGCCCACCGCGGATTGGCGATTTCAGCGTTGGTAGCCTAGTGGGTAGAACATCGGACTCGGAAGCGAGAGACCCAGGTTCGATCCCAAGTGCGGGCATGTACCTATGACTTGGTTTTCTAAGTTATGTACATTGTGATGTTATAGTAGCAATACCAAATGCTAACGGTGAAGGAAAACATCGTGAGGAAAATGAGTCTTTTTCTCTCTTGGTTCCTAGTCAGCCTAGTAGTTGCCAAATAAGGTTGATAAGGTTATCAGTGTCACTGGTTAGTGTTTTTTTCTTCTTCTAAAGTTCTTTCTCCTATTTCTTCTCCTATCGGACGCTGGCAACCAATTCGAATATCTGGTTTTTAGAGGCTGATACTTACAGCGTGGCTACACAACTTACAACGGTAATTCGAAGAGAGTAGGTACATCGCCTTAAAAATCTCTAACTTCTTATTAACAATCAGGCAGCTGACCTCCACCATATATATTTTTCATAATGTTATTCTACGATGCATATTATGATCATGCTTTTCAAAAGCATAAAATGTAATTTATAAAATTTATCCAATTCGCCTGGCCTTTGAATGGCTATGAAAAAACAGTCATTCATATTCGTGACAAATATAACCTCATTTTGTTTTCGCAATCGGGAAAACCGAGAGACCCGTTCGCACCCTAGTGGGGGAATCAAGGAGGAATGACAAACATCTCTTGCCAAGCTCTTTGTTATACGAACCACGCAAAATGGGACATGTCCTCGGTTTTGTTTCCAGTGTGTTGCGTCGATGAACGTAGTGCCAAGTAACAATGACAGTTTCTGTTTAACTTTAAGTACCTAGTCAGAAGAATTGTGATTATAAACTTATATACTTACCCAATGCATAACTTGCACTAAAAATGTTTTATTATAATCGAAGAGACCATCTTGAAAGATAAATAAACGGGGTAATTATTTTTCTTTACAACTACTACTTGTCATAATATAACCTGTCGAAAAGTCAATATAGTCACGTGGTACGAAAATGTTCCATACGAATCGGGTTCAAACTATGACGTCATAACTTGCACGTGGCGCCTTATAATGTATGAACCGTTTATCAATGCTTGAGTTAACTCGTAAAGTAATGTTTTATGCACGTACACCCTTATAAGAAAACGTTCAGAATATTGTAAAATCTAATAAGATTTTTGTTATTAGAGTAATTTTATTTATCGCATTTTTGAGACCCCGAAAGCAAAAAAAATGAATATTGTTTTATTTTAAAATTTTTCCTTAATTTTTATGATTTCTATGGTATAGGAGCAACGTCACTCCAATCTCCCATCAGACGCAAGTTTCCCATTAGGTTCCAAAATATATTAACCTTTTTAAGTAATTAAATACTACTCTCTCCCTGAGAGAAGGCCTGCTGTGTCCTACAGTGAGAGGTATATAGGCTGCATATGTAAGGTTTTTATAAATTCTCGCCAAAGGTCATTTCTTCAGAGAATGTTCTCCGAACGTGAATATTCTCTAGAACTTCCTATCGTTACTCTATACATTAAGTTATCTTTGTTATTCACAAAAAGTCGTAAAAAAAATTTAAATATAAAATAAAAACTGACTTTAAAACACTACAGCACGAAAAAGTTAGAAATAATTAAACCTACATGTGTACATACTTCTAATATAAAGGTATTCTTTTAAATTATTTCTAACTTTTTCGTGCTGTGTATGACACGGTTTAGGTAAATTTTTTATTTAAAAAATTTTATTTTTATTTTTTTGTGGAAGCGCGGAAGAAAAATAAACAAGATAACCATAATTTACGAATATAGGGATAACCATAATTTACGCTACTTATTTCGTTGCTTTAAATTTTGAAGTTCTCAATTTCCATCTCCGAAAGTCTGGGCCGCATTAGGCCTTATTTACTGCTGTCTATTGAAGAGTTCCGTTCTCCATCTCGGAAAATCTTTATCAGATCACGAAATTAAAATGAGACCAATGGGACGTTATATCTATTCGAACATAAAAAGAATTATCGAAATCAGTTAAGATTTGAGGGAGTTATGCGAGAACATAATATCAAAAAAAAAACATACGGGTCGAATTCATTACCTTCTCTTTTTTTAAAGTCGGTTAAAAAAACCAATTAAAAATTGTGAAGAGGCTCGAAATTTTGCTGATGCCTACACTTGCCTATTAGCCCACTCGGGAGAGCGCTGGTACGGTTAGTCAGAGGTCGTGGGTTCAAGTCCCGGCATGGGTGGAATTCTTAGCCTCTAGATAGGTTTTTTTAAACTGGAGTTTCTGTTTAACTTTAAGTAGTCAGAAGAATTAACCTTGTTTTTCATAGCCTCTAGAGAATATTTTCGAATTTTCTTTTGAAACATTCTTTACAGAAATAGGAAGAAATAAGTGTATTATCCAGTCAGTATAAGAGACGGACAGCTAAAGTTTGAATCTGAAAGTTCGAGATAACACTTTTGTTCAAACCACGCGGTCCCGTCTGTTCGGTGCTGAAATGCCACCGAAAAAACCGTCAGACAAAGGTGTAAAAGATACCGGAGGAGGGAAATGTGTTCTACCGAAGAACCTAGGCTCTGAACTCAAGGAAGGAAGGCCAGAATGCCGCGGTAATTGTGATAAAATTTGTTCCGAACGTGAACAAGCGAGCAGAAGCAACAAAATAAAGTTCTTCAAGATATCAACAGAAAAATAAGCATAATCCAAGAATTCAAGTAACAACTGGACTCGCTTCAACACACTATAGAGTTTCTGTCAGAAAAATATGAGTCCTTACTACTTGAGCAAACTTCAGCTAACACCAAGATTGGTCAGCTTGAAAATTCCATCAAAAAAATGTCGAATAAATGCATATACCTCGAGAATTATTATGCAGCTTTCGAACAAAGAGAGAAGTACATTTAGCAAAGTAAGCGGAAATGATGTAATTTTGTATAAAATATCACAAAATAAAACGTTTTAATTATGTAAGCTCTCTGTAGGCTACTCTCTCCCTGAGAGAAGGCCTGTGCCCTGCAGTGGGACATATATAGCTGTATATGTATGTGTGTTATGTATGTATGTCTATATTTCTGTATGTCTATATTTCTGTATAATGTGTGTTTTTGGCAATAAATGTAGTTCACTTTCACTTTCAAATGCAATCTTGAAATTGTCGGCATCAAAGAAGAACATAACATAATGCAGTGGTGCTGATAAGGAAGTTGATGAACGTAAATAGCAACGGCATGCAAAGGGGCTAAAAGGCTACCATCCAAGAAGCAATGAGTTCCAGGCAGAATAATTATCGGCTCAATGAGACTGCTACCGCAGAACGAGATGACTGGTTGGGAAAGAGGTACAAGGTACAACATGGCCGGGGCCGAGAAATCTTTACCTTACTTACTCTTCGCTAAAACATCCCCTCATTTGGTCGAAGTACCTCCGCCTGGAAAGTTCCTTACCGGCTCTTCCACCCACATTTGCTCGATATATTGCTTTCGTCAAAGAGCGGTGGTATCGGAGGGTAGAACACCAATGATTTTGTTTTCTTAGTTACATACATTTATGAAATTCTAATAGCAATACCACTCGCTAACTGTGAAGGAAAAGATCGTGAGGAAATCCTTGCATCTGAAGTATTTACATACCATACATTGCTACGTAGAATAGCCCAATTATGAGGCTAAGCGCGGAAATCACAGATCTAACTAGAACTTGCTTTCGTCAATCTTTCTTCAAACCCACGTGCATGCTGAGACTAATTAATATTAATGAGGTGACCTGCCTACCTTTCCGGGATACAGGTGTGATTTTATAGGTGTGGCGTGTCAGCCCGCGTACCTTATTCACTGAGACATTTAAAAAGTAGTGGTACATTTTTATTTTAAATCACATTCTGTGTAAAAAAAATTGTTAGAATGTATAAAAGAGTCACAGTGCTACACAATACGCGGGCTAACAAATCTTTTATTTCCTCCTTTACAGTATGTATTACGCTACCTACTAGCGTCGTAGATAGCCACTACTATTGTCGGATTGAAATTCCCTATTGTTACACGAGACCAGAGACGGACAATCACACAGCATCTTAGGTTTTCTGCCCATGGACGTTTTCAACCCTTTTGCCTTATCACAATAGTAAGCGCTTTAGCCATAACTTTTTATTAAATAAAACCTTGATAGTGTAATGGGAATCATCAAGCTGCTCGGAATCAAGTCCCGGCGCTTGCAGAGACGGATAATCCACCAGAAAGCTAAAACCCAATTTACATCGAGTTATCAATGGGTTTACGCGATCTACTGTGCTGCGCATCCCACACCCTACTCAACCGCAGCCCGCATCACCCTGGGCTCATCTATGACGTTTGACGACCAGGGGCCTGTTTCATATATTTTTTTTAAATAAAAAATATAAACCGACTTCAAAACACTACAGCACTAAAAAGTTAGAAATAATTTAAAGGAATACCTTTAAATTAGAAGTATTTTATACTTGTCGGTATTGTATGTACAGCACTAAAAAGTTACAAATAATTTAAACCGACGTGAAGTCTGTTTTTTTCTATTATTATTTTTTATTTTTTATTGGGGGAGCGGGAGAAAAATAAAGAAGTCCCTTGCAACCATAATTTACCTACCCTCGTTAATTCTTTGCTTTAAAATTTTAAGTTCTCCATTTCTATCTAGAAAGTATTCACCACAACATCACCAAATTTCCCTGGGACTACTTGTACGCTATTTTATTAAACATACGGATATTAATTAGGTATGGACCCCATCAGGCCTTACTTACTGCTAACCGTTGAAGAGTTCCGTTCTCCATATCTGAAAGTCTTCATCAGATCTTCACCAAATTATATTGGGACCAATGGAACGTTATATCTATTCGAACAAAAAAAGAAGGCACAAAAACATCACACAATTTACTTCAAACTGAGATTTTATCAAAAGGAAAGCTCTTTCTCTTCCTTCAGGTGCAATTTTCTTAACAAATATTATGTTGTAAAATTTGTAAGACACACGTTCAAAGGCTCTCTTCTATTTGTATGATAACGTCGAGAACATTCGATAATCGTAATGGTTGCGAGGGTTGAATAAGTGAGTACAAAAGAAACCGCAAAGTCAGCCAGAGGTTCAAATTAATTCTACAGAAGACTCTCCCAGCAAGCATATCCACTTGCTGGGTGAGTCTTCTGTTTAGCCATGATCAGTGACAACATTTTAATTGACTACAACCAATTTACAACAACCAATTAATCACTTCGGGGAAGCTGGTGATCATCGACCAGCCGAATGGCCGAATACCGTACAGGCAGCAGGTGTACCTATGTCATGGTCATCATCATCATCATCATCATCATCAGCCCTTTGATGCCCACTTCAGGACATAGGCCTCCCTCATCGTTTCCATAACCATGAGGGGTTTTGCCATAATCGCCACGCTTGGCAGGCGGGTTGGCGATCGCAGTATGCGTCATGGTATCGAGTAGTTAAAGTAGAATTATCAAATAGATGGCCTTAAAAAAACACTCCCACCTTTAAGGGGCTCCATGCAGTAACGAGATTGTCTCTATGCAGTAGAGAGATTTCTTTGACACTTTTTGAAAAAACTATCTGTATTTTTTTTCCATTAGTGACACTAATTTTTCAGCATTGAGCCTCTTAAGGCTTGGAGCAATCGAGTTAAGTGGAGCATTAGAATTATTAGAATGTGAGAGCAAGTCTGGAACAATATTTTCCATCCCACGCTCATATTTAAGGTCAATATTGAAGGCAGAGAGACGAAGATCCCATGTAGCAAGTTTTCAGGATTAGATATGTTGAGAAACCATTTCAAGGTAGCATGGTCGGTAAGGACAGTGAATTGTTTAATTGTTTGCCATAATCAAATTCTCCGACAAAACCGACAAATTAGGTATTTTAAAATATATTTTACTCTCGAATGGTTACAATGGGGAACTTGCGTCTAACTTAGATTGGAGTGACATTGCTTTTATACCATATAAAAACTTGAGAAAAATTACCATATTTAACCATAAAAATGTTTTATTCGGGGGTTTCGGGATCACAAAAACAGCGCAAAATAAAGTAAGTCTAATAATAACAAAAAACTTATTACATTTAGTTTCTTCACTGAATTCTTAACGTTTTCTTATAAGGATGTAGACGCATAGATAGACGCAAATATCGATAAACGTTTCATACATTAAAGCCGTTACGTGCAAGTTTTGACGTCATAGTTTGAGCCCGATTTGAATGGCGCATTTTTGTACCACTATTATATTGACTTATCAACAGGTTATATTATAAAAAGTATCACTTGTAGAGAAAAAGAAATAACAAGTGTATTTATCTTTTAAAATGGCCTCTTCTATTATACTAAAACTTTTTTAGTACAAGTTCTCCATTTAACATCTGGAATATATATATATTATACTTATGCAGTAACGAGATTGTCTCTATGCAGTAGAGAGATTTCTTTGACACTTTTTGAAAAAACTATCTGTATTTTTTTTCCATTAGTGACACTAATTTTTCAGCATTGAGCCTCTTAAGGCTTGGAGCAATCGAGTTAAGTGGAGCATTAGAATTATTAGAATGTGAGAGCAAGTCTGGAACAATATTTTCCATCCCACGCTCATATTTAAGGTCAATATTGAAGGCAGAGAGACGAAGATCCCATGTAGCAAGTTTTCAGGATTAGATATGTTGAGAAACCATTTCAAGGTAGCATGGTCGGTAAGGACAGTGAATTGTTTAATTGTTTGCCATAATCAAATTCTCCGACAAAACCGACAAATTAGGTATTTTAAAATATATTTTACTCTCGAATGGTTACAATGGGGAACTTGCGTCTAACTTAGATTGGAGTGACATTGCTTTTATACCATATAAAAACTTGAGAAAAATTACCATATTTAACCATAAAAATGTTTTATTCGGGGGTTTCGGGATCACAAAAACAGCGCAAAATAAAGTAAGTCTAATAATAACAAAAAACTTATTACATTTAGTTTCTTCACTGAATTCTTAACGTTTTCTTATAAGGATGTAGACGCATAGATAGACGCAAATATCGATAAACGTTTCATACATTAAAGCCGTTACGTGCAAGTTTTGACGTCATAGTTTGAGCCCGATTTGAATGGCGCATTTTTGTACCACTATTATATTGACTTATCAACAGGTTATATTATAAAAAGTATCACTTGTAGAGAAAAAGAAATAACAAGTGTATTTATCTTTTAAAATGGCCTCTTCTATTATACTAAAACTTTTTTAGTACAAGTTCTCCATTTAACATCTGGAATATATATATATTATACTTTTCAATGTCCTATGTGGGGCCGTCGGTCATCAAAATTAATAAAATAAATTATATTTTATAGCATTAAAAAATAGCGGATATGAATCTAAGTTATCACTACATATGGTTTTATGTGAGTTGTGCTGAGTTTTGAATACTAAAAATATGCCAAAATGAGTATCACTGAATGTGTTAGTGAAGTCGGTCGTCAAAATTCTGTTAATATCAGTTTCTGTAATTTCAAAATGCCTGCTGTTCCGCCAAATATTCGCTCGCGCTGCGCAATAAGTCCCATAAAAATCTGTGCGCTCGGAGAACACGGCCTTAACAGAGAAAACGACAGAGAAGATAGATAACATTTGCATACCAGTAATCATGTGAAGAAGAAGTACGACCTTACTAAGATAATAATGTGAGGCAAGTCTTCTACCGCTTCGCTCGTGGGTTCCAACCCCGTCATGTACCAATGACTTTGTTATCTAAGTTTGTAGCAATAAAGGCTCGTTTACGCCAGAGCAATACCGTGCTTCAGTGCGGCATACTACAAATTGTGGCATCTGCCTCCTTGTTGCATGCTACAATCGCCAACATCATGAGGCCGATGTAGCATGCGGCGAGGCAACATCGAGTTCGTATACAAGCTGCGACAGTCTGCCATATGACGCAAGGTGTTGCTATGCCGCATGATTCTTGCCACAATGTGCGACATTTTTAATTATTGTAGCATGCGGTCTTGTGGCATGCCTCAATCCCGCACAGTGTTGCCCCGGCGTAAATGGGCCGTAACACTCCCTGAAGAGTAAAATCGTGAGAAAACCTGAGTGATGCACGAGTTGTGATTCAATCGAAACTCTCTCTCTTTCTCTTGCTGACAGAAAGCCTCTGCTCTTCAGTGATACGTTAATGGGCTGTGTCATTAAGATAATAACAAGAGACAGAAAGAAGAAGAGAAATTCCGCGAAATTCAGTGTTTTAGCTCTAATTCAATTTTTTTGTTGGAATAGTCTTCTAATTTTCTTGAACTGGATATTAGGTATCAAAAAAGTCCCAAGTTTTATCCCAAGTCTTCGAATGTAGAAAAATTATCATAAAACTAATCATTTTAAATCCACATCCAAGTTTCTAGCTGCAACGGAGCCCTAGGTCATCATAACACTCCCAAAAAAAAATTATGCGAAGATGGTTTTTCTTCTGTAATGACAGTAAAGAACCTTAAACAATTTTGTATTCTGATGCTAAACTCCATGTTGCAAATATCGACCAATCAAATCTCTTTCTTATTTGCGCAAGGAATTTGTATCGAGTATTGTGCAAGGAGGTTGTGTAAGCATTGAGATGGAGATCGAATATAGTGGTGTGTTCTAAATTCAAACACCAAAATAGTGATTAAAAGGCTTTTTATTCACTGTTTTCAGTGAGTAAAATAAGCTTTTCAGAGTGGGAATGGTGTAATAGTACATTATACAAGTGTGTAATGTTGGTGATTACCGATGAGGCGCCATTGAAACCCGAGCCGTTAGGTGAGGGTCTCAAGAGAGCCGAGGACGGTAAACATCAGTGTATCATACGACGTTTCTCAACACACTTGTGAAGAAAATAATACTAAAAATCATTTTCTCGATAACTAGTACTTGTAGACATTTTTTAAACTAAAACCGACCTCAGGACATAAAAATAATTTAACCTTTAAATCGTTATTAGCTCTAAGGCCGCCCATTGCACCTTTTTAAGGTTCCGTAGCCAACAAGGAACCCTCACAGTTTCGCCATCTCCGTCCGTTTGTCTGTTTGTCTGTCTGGATTTTGTCTCCGACTACAGTTTTCTATGAACACTGTCAACCATAGTCATCACCGACCTCCAAGAAATTCAAGGCTGGCCAGTTCCATCCGCTGGCAAGTTTGGGACAGCCAAGGGGTGGTGATGATTGAATACCTCAGTCATCATCATCATCTTAATCAGCTGGTGTCAGTCCACTGCTGGATATAGGCCTCTCCCAAGACACGCCACTGAGCGCGATCTTCGGCTATTCTTTTCTAGTCACTGCGCACCGCTTTGCGAATGTCGTCGCTCCACCTGATCACAGGGCGTCTTACGCTACTTTTGCCGATGCCGATCTCCACCCTAGAACGACTGGTTATTAGTCCTGTAGCAGATATAACCAGCTCACAGCCACTTCAGTTTGCTAATCCGTTCAGCTATGTCGATTACTTTAGTTCTCTGGCGAATTACTTCATTTCGGATTCGATCCCACAGGGAAACTTCGAGCATAGCTCTCTCCATAGCTCGCTGAGCGACTTTAAATTCGTGGACGAGTCGAACCGTGAGTGTCCACGTCTCGGCTCCGTATGTCATGACGGGTAGGACCTCAGAACACAAAAAGAAGACGCACTGATGAAATACTTTTGTCTTTAGAGACTGCGGTATAGGCGACGAGAAGACTCGACGGAGTTTCCTGAATGCTGCCCAGCCTAGCTGAATTCTTCTCTGGATTTCCTTTTCGAAGTTATGTCTGCCTAGTTGGAACGTCTGCCCTAAGTAAACATACTGTGAAACAATTTCGAGTGAGATTCCATTTACGACAAACGGTTCCGGAACAACGTGCGCGTTGTACATGATTTTGGTTTTATCCAAATTCATCCGGAGATCGATGTGACGAGAAGAATCAGCTAGGCCATTCAACATATTTTCTAGGTCCTGCAGCGTCTCGGCCATAATGACTATGTCATCTACGAACCGTAAGTGAGAGATGTAGGTACTTGCCGTGGATGTTGATGCCACAATCTTTCCAGTCCAGCGTCTTAAACATATCCTCCAAGGCGTAAGTGAACAGTTTCGGAGATATGACGTCCCCCTGTCTCACTCCTCGACGCAGGGTGATATTTTTAGTTCGCTGGTTCTGTACTTGTACGATACGGTCATCGTTGAGACATTTTACAGACATCTCATCACTTCGATATATCGCCAGTCGACTTGGCAACGCTGCAAGGACTCCAAAACAGACCAGGTTTCTATTGAATTGAAGGCCTTCCACAAATGCTAAGGAAAGGGGCCGATTATACTCTTCGGTCTTCTGTACAATCTGCCGCACGGTGTGAATGTGGTCTATGGTGCCGTAACCGCTTCGAAACCTTACCTGTTCCGGAGGTTGGAACTCGTCGATACTTCGCGCAAGAAGATGACCCTTGTGGATATGGCTCAGAAGCAAAATTGGGCGGTAGTTTTTTAATAGGGTTTTATCTCCTTTTTTGAAAAATAAAACCACCATCCTTCTGTTCTATGCCTGTGAAGTTCTCCCAGTGAAGAGAACGGAATTGAAGAGCTTTAGGAGCTGATTTACGGCTGGGGCTCCTCCAGCTTTCACAAGCTCTAGAGTGATTCCGTTGTCACCTGGGGCTTTTCCATTTTTGAGCTGTTTAAGGGCCATCACGATCTCATCTCGGCTGATTTCGGGCAGGTTTTCTGCGAAGTGACGGGTTAAGGTGGCTCTACAATCCTCAGTATCGGGCACGGGCCTAGAAGCATGCGATGCGTAGAGCTTGCCGTAGAAGTCTTCAACTTCCGACAGAATCTACGACTTCGATGCGACGATATTCCCTGTTGACGTTGTCAGCTTTCTGAAGTGGCTTCTCGCTAGAGTTTTTTAGTTTGAGTTATTTACTTTTCTTGTGTCGGTGACGCCACTCAGCTAAAGTCGGTTGGTGACGCTGAATCGCGTGTACTTGGATCCAATTCTCATCTCAATTTAGAAAATCATATAATCATAAGTTCACAATTTCGTTTTTACCAGTTATTGAGAAAAAGGGGTTTGACAACAAAGCGATCCCGAGGTCCGTCATTTTCTTTGGAAGTACAGAACCCGCCACACGGAAAAAAAAACAAAAATTACGTCCTTCCCAAACATTAACCGCGATTTGTTCTGGTGTCGGTTCTTGGACATATTAGACCAGCCTGATCATAGAGAAAATGTCGATCCCATTCGTACTTTTATTAATAGTCTCATCGCTGAAGCGATCTAACAAAGAGATACGTACGATCAAACAAAGAGATACGATCCATCGAGCATAGCCCTGGTTTCCTTTTAAAGTCATTATATGTGCTAATAACCTTATTTTTTAACGTTTTTACAATCAATCGTTTAGCCAGGAGGCAGGGACGACCTACTCTGACAAAAAATTGCGCCTTAAAGCTTAACATTTCGCAAGCGGAACCCTAAATCGAAAAATGGTCTTCCTATACCCACAATATTTTTTAATGACCATGAATTCCAACGATAGCCCACACTACAGTGTAGGTGAGAAAAAAATTGCATGCCTAATTTAAGTGTACGGGAGGTATTCTAAGAATTTTTTTTTCGAGTTTTTATTCTACCGGTTTGTCGGCGTAACAAATATCGACTCTCTGGTACCTATCATTGTCTCTAAAGACAAAAGTATTTCATCAGTGCGTCTTCTTTTTGTGTTCTGAGGTCCTACCCGTCATGACATACGGAGCCGAGACGTGGACACTCACGGTTCGACTCGTCCACGAATTTAAAGTCGCTCAGCGAGCTATGGAGAGAGCTATGCTCGAAGTTTCCCTGTGGGATCGAATCCGAAATGAAGTAATTCGCCAGAGAACTAAAGTAATCGACATAGCTGAACGGATTAGCAAACTGAAGTGGCTGTGAGCTGGTTATATCTGCTACAGGACTAATAACCAGTCGTTCTAGGGTGGAGATCGGCATCGGCAAAAGTAGCGTAAGACGCCCTGTGATCAGGTGGAGCGACGACATTCGCAAAGCGGTGCGCAGTGACTAGAAAAGAATAGCCGAAGATCGCGCTCAGTGGCGTGTCTTGGGAGAGGCCTATATCCAGCAGTGGACTGACACCAGCTGATTAAGATGATGATGATGACTGAGGTATTCAATCATCACCACCCCTTGGCTGTCCCAAACTTGCCAGCGGATGGAACTGGCCAGCCTTGAATTTCTTGGAGGTCGGTGATGACTATGGTTGACAGTGTTCATAGAAAAATGTAGTCGGAGACAAAATCGTAGTTGATATATTTGATGCATGTTGCGTATTATTATACTGCTTAAGTATGGAGTTTCTAAAGGTTTTCTTGACAATTGTCTGAGAATTTAACTACGATCAATTGCAAACAGGGCTACTGCAATACTTAGAAAATTATGATTAAATTAAAATCTTAATTTTATTATGTCTAGTTAACATGCGATATATACTCGTTTTAATGAAACTACGTCAAAAGCAGTTTTGAAACATTTTTTTGGCTCTTTCTTTTCAATTATTGTAAAACCATCCAAAAATTGTTCTAGGTGACTTATAACAAGATTATCCGTCAAATGCTGCTACACTACTGACTTTACCAGACAACCAGCGTGAAGATAATTATAATACTTCTGCAATATTTTGACCGCCGGAGGGCATACGCGGAGTTCCTGCGCCCATTATAAGCCCCACATTTCGTTGCTTTTTTGCTTTACAACACTTTTAAGAATATGGAACGATGGCGAGCACAGTCGTTTGATATTATACTATAAGTATAGGATTATTTTTTTAAATGCACAATCCTCGAAAAAATTAAGTCAAAAATCCTGCAACAAAAGTTGTTTCAACACCATAAACTTTAAATAATAAATTCGCATTTTCCCTGTACCAGCTCGAAGATGAAGAATTGACTAAGGCAAGAAAGAGTACACGCCATTGTCGCTTGACTTTCCGTCAAATTAAAAAGTGTGCTCAGGGGCTGCATGATGTTATCTCTCCGTCCCCTTTCTTCCATCGAACAACCAGACGACTGGTTGTGCGTATAGCACGTATTTGTCGTGGAAATTCCGCTGATTCAAATCAAACTATTCGCGAATACATCTAACAGGTATGTAACAATCTCGTATCACAGTGTTTGTTATCGAACTCCTCTGAAACGGCTCCACCGATTTTTATAAAATTTTTCGTGTATATCTGGTAGGTCTGAGAATAAGTCGTAGGCTAAATAATATGACAAAATAACGTTTGACGACGTTACCGCGTAATAATATAACCTGGATATATTTAAAACCAGAGTAAACCGGCCTTTAACAGGCAAGCACGTTAAACCTCGTCTTCCTTTACCATTATCAGTGACTGGAAACAACTCTTAATCTGTTCTAATTAAAAAAATATGTATAAAGAGAGACAGGACGATATCTGCAATTAAGACGATGGAAATGTCTAACAAAAACTACGTCAATGTTCTATAACCAGATAGATAGAATAAAAATATTTTTTTTATCAAGAGGAGTTATAATAAAGGTTGGACGTTGACCAAAGGGAAGACTGAAAACATAATTGATTAATTTTAAAACTTCTTCTATTTTTCGTTAGCATCACGCCCAATGACAACCTAGTGAAAAAAAAAAAACATTTAACAAAGAGGGTTATGAGTTTTTAATTACAGATTTTTTAGATACTGCACTGGTTTAGTTAGTCACCAGGTTAGTAGCCTCAAATTCGATATAATCATACTTGGAGAAAACTTGTACAGTATTACCATTATTGTTACCAAAAACATTTCATCTGTACCTTTTTAACTACACCAGAACGTAAATCAACCACAAAAGAGATCTGAAAAAATCTGAAACCATTCCAGAGCTACTTGGGCGAAAAACACACAAGAAAAAACAGAAACAAGCGATATCGTAACGAAAATTTGAGTGTGTGAATGCTTACCGACGATTACTGAGCTCGCTTCCCGGCACTCGAATCGCAACGAACTTTTACGAGGTGCGATCAGCAACCGCTCGCGTCGGGGTCTATGGCGCGTGTGGCGCTCCAGGCAACTGTTGCTTCGCGCATGCCCAACTCTTTACCAACCCTTGGGTACAGCCTCTAGGGTACTCATCACTGGCTTTTCCGGCCACCTATGCGCGGTGGCTTAATGGTATGGAATCTCAGGTCACCAAAACATGGTCGGTCGGCTATACTGACGCACCGCCTCTTGCTCTGCTCTCCTCATCTATCTAGCTCGCACGCTGTGAACTATGATGGCGGAACCGAGCCAGGTAGACGTAAAGCTAGGCTACTTATTGGTGGGGTAATTTCATGGCGGAAACTGACCAATGTATTCTGGTCCCTGGTGGTAGATAGCTCTAATTGTCTCGCTCTAGATCCGGCCTGAACAACTCCACCGGGACAAGCGTACGCCTTAAATGTTTTATGAGTCCCAGATTATCATTGTGGTAAAAAGTAACAGAATAGCGACAAAGCTCCAAACCGCAAGCCAACTCCGGCCAACGTATTATTTGCAAAGGAAATTACCACGAGTGTTACAAACTGTTCTAAAGCCGGGTTTTGACGGTCTTAGTTGTGTGCGTACAGTTTTAGTTGATTATGACGACGGTCAGTGCGCTCGGACCGAGTGCGTCGTCATAATCAATTAAAACTGTACGCACACGGCCCGAGCGTACTAAGACCGTCAAAACCCGGTTTAAGAGGCGTGAGATCAATGGAGGCCGTGAGCTCTACTACTAAAATAATAGTTTAAAGTAATAGAGGTTAAAGTATGAAATTGCCGTTTTATTGCAATAGGTTCTTTGAATTGACATAGAATCTTCATGGTTTGAGGTTTTCGAATGAAACTTTTTTCAAATGGTTTCTATGATGTTCTTTTTTTAAAAAATGTGAAACATTTGAATATCATGGTTTAACGTTACCTTACCCACAATATTGACTCACTTGCGTCAAATCAATAAAATAAAAAAATACGAAAAATGGGTGCCTCATGATTTGACTGATCTGCAGAAAGAAACGCGTGTTGAAACTTGTGTTGCCTTGTTGAACCGGTACAGAAATGAAGGAATATTGGATCGAATTGTAACATGTAACATGTTAGTAGACCCCTCTCCAAACGCAGCATTGATATTGCGGGCTGTTTCTGCCGCGTTAGTTCCGCGTCGGAACTCGTATTCAAAAATCACTCGAATTTTCGCAGTATCCATCTTTCTTGTCTAAATTGAATAACAAAAACAATTGAACGTCGATATTCAAATGTTTCACAATTTTTTAAAAAAAGAACATCATAGAAACCATTTGAAAAAAGTTTCATTCGAAAACCTCAAACCATGAAGATTCTATGTCAATTCAAAGAACCTATTGCAATAAAACGGCAATTTCATACTTTAACCCCTAATATTTAGTAAGGAGAAATCAGAATTTCCTAATTTCAAACAGTTTTCACTTTAGGAAATAATTAGAAAGAAGAAAGACCTATAATATAACATAATAATAATACTTATGACACTTAGATACTTTTACCGTTTACAGATGATTTATAAAATAAAATTAGTATTAAAAAAATGGCGACTAGGCCGTTCGGCTCTCATCGCCTCAATTTGAAATCAACCAGCGCCGTCATCGGGCACGGCGATTTCTTTTATCTCAGCCACAAATTGGGAGGTTAACTCCGCTATTTGACTTTTGTCGCGGGTGATTCCCGCGAGAACGAACAATCACTTCCTGAATTGTATATTATTTCTTGCTGAACTGGGTTGTAAGTCGGCCAGCACATTTTTTTTATACCTATGATTTTGGCCCGGATTCCAGGGATAAGAAGTGGTTAGATATAAGAAATTTGATAAAACAAACGACAACGTAATTAGTATTTCAAAAGTGGTCCCTCCTAAAAAAAATACTGGTTTATAGAGTCGTTCAATGTTTTTTAAATTCGTTCATCGAGTTCTATACATCGGTTTTAGGTTTTAGAATAATTATATGTAAATTAAGAAACATATTGAAAAGACTAAGTTTGGAGATCTAGATTTTGAAATAAACACCTGGATTTACTTGTAACGTTCATGAGGTCACAGTTTGGCTGCTATTTTGAATAAAAGCGTTTTGTTTTGATTTGTTATTTCGTGGGTATGCCGAATCTGTTAGAATTTTTATAATATTTATCATAATTTTCATAATTAGAAGATTTTCGTAATTTATTTCAATAGACGGCTATAATATTATGTCCTTATTATGGCAAGGTAGGCTCGAAGTTCATCGAGCGGAAAGTCAATATGGCTATTAAATTAGTCAGTGGCGGGACCCGCAAGTGTAAGGTAGGTACTGTAATGACTTGGCTCGTGTTGCCGTGATAATTGACTTAAATGTTTATTCAAATGTACTATAAAATTGAAATTTCCAAATAAAACTTTAATTTAAAAAAAAGGATTACCCTACCAGTTCACAGGTAGTAACCATAATCAAGTCGTATTTAAAACTAGCTGTTCCCGTGACTACGTTCGCGTTGGATTAGAATAAGAGGAATCAAAGCCATGGTCTATCACCGTTCTAAATTTTGTCCCTTGAGACCTTTTCGCGGTTGTATTAATAGTATATTTCATTACAAGTGTGGAAAGGCTGTCATTGCAAAGAGTTCCGACAAATGTCTACCCGAGCCGAGGCGCAGCCGAAGTTGCAATGACGGTTCCGCACGTGTACTGAACGACTATTTTTAATACAGTTGCGAAAAAATGAAAAACTATTTGCTTTTTTCTCTTCTCTCCACGCAATAAATTCGTCGTATGTAGATATGTAGCGACTTTTTGACTTTTCCGGTAAAATGTTCTCCGAAGCATTTTGTGCAATTATACTGAGTTCCGGAGGTGTTAATTCAAAAAAACTAGGGTCGAAATTACTCATTTTGTGCAACAAACAACTAAACTCGCAAAGAAAATTTCTGAAAAATAGCGAAAATTTCTGAAATATAAGCAGTTTTTTTTTCTTCTTCACCCATTCTGGTAGGCAAAGGAAACTATGCCCATACAGCCAAGTCTTCAGTAGAAGTTTTTTATTGATATGAAATGAAAATGAAATTTAATGAGATGAAATGAAATGAAACCTAACCAAACTCATTCAATCAAATAATTAAATCTGATATTGAAACAAATTAGTAGCTTCTTTTTAGAAATATACGTATTTGCATGAATCATAAAAACTTCTATGATATTTTTAGTAAAAACTTCATGGTTGGTTATTCTTTTTAATAGACATTATTTTGACAGTTGGGAAAGAGAACGCACGAGTGCGGGAAAGGTAAAAAAAGCACGAGTGTGTAATAGCCCACATCCCGAACGCTATACGTCCCTGCAATACGCCACTTTTTGAGCAACTGTATTAAAAATTTACTATTCTATTATACTGCCGAACTACGCAGTCTCCCGTCGGCGCAGCTCGTCGCCCGCTCAAACTTATTTCAGCATAGGTACCTAGTTCCAAACTGTAGGTCACGTGTTTTGTGGCGCTAAAATGTCAGAATTTGACAATAAATAAACAGGAAAGGTACGCTTTTAACATTTAAAATGCGTGACTCGCGTCGTCTTACTACCCATCTTCTTATCGTGTCAGTGACCAAACCAGTTAGATTTTATTGGCCCAGAACTCGGCCATGTGCACTCCAAAGTCTTCTGTGGCCTCCAGCAAATCTTGTCGAGTGCATTTGGACTGGCACAAGAGACACACAGAAAGGTGCTCCATAGTCTGAGGGAAGACGCCGGTGGAATAGAATGCTCAATAAGTATAATACAGTGATTTGTCATTTGGATCTGTTTGGGAAATATTGCCAACACAGCGTAGGACGCCCACCAGCTCACTGGACCGACTATGTAAGGCAGATTGCTGGTAGTGGCTGGATGAGAACAAAAATATTATGTGGTGTGCATTGGGCAAGCTCACGTCCAACATAAATACTCGCGCTGGAATGATCTGAGATAAGATTCGACTGAGCCAAGCAAACATATTTATTAAAACATCACTTGTTCTTTACAGCACAGAACTTACTTATGTACTCTAGTAAAAAATATCTTTTGCCCGTACAATACATAGTTTTGCGTGATATTTCTTTGACGTCAGTGCTAAAAAGGTGAAAAATATTTCAATATTTTCTATGTTCATGTTTTTTTTTTTGTGGCACCCCTAGGATTCTGCCAATGTCAGGTTTGTGGAGATGGACTTTTTTTTCCACAGTCGTCTCGCACAGTGCAGGTAGTTGAGGAACTTATAACCAAATTGTAAATACCTAAATAAAACAGTAAATAAATATTCTCCAACGACTTTACATCTATAATTGTATATTGTTACATTTAATAAAATCACATAAAGCTTTAATAAAAGGAGAAAATACATGGGGTAACACCGAACGGAAATTTGTTGGGAGAGGAAAGTCTGGCGGAAGGAAATCATAAAGAAAAGAAGTCAGTTTTGGATAGTTGAAGAAGATATGATCCAGTGACCCTTCGTCCATACCACACTCACATAGCGAATTATTCCGCACCCGTATTTTCGCTAGGAATACAGGGGAACAAACGTGACCTAAGCGTAGGCGACAAATCTTGGATGTTATTTTTTTGTCCGCGTCACGGAAGAAGAACCAAGGATTCGCGGGGATCGCTTAAAGGATTCCCAATCGGCTGCCCAGGAATTATTTAGATCGATTTTGGCGTACGCAAGAAGATCATACGGGTAATTTATAAAGTGAGAGTCAGAGCCAGACTCAACAGCGTTTTTTGCACACGAATCCACAAATTCGTTTCCTTCGATCCCAGAGTGACCCGGAATCCAAGCAAGTATGATATCTATATTCTGCTTATTGCAAGCAAAAAGTGTCTCTCTGATTTTAAGAATAATCGGGTATTTCATTTTAGACCTAAAAGAATTAGCGAGTACAGCTTGCAGATAGTTCAGGGAATCAGTAAAAATTATAGCTTTCTGAAGAATATTTTTGTGCGCCTGGACTTCACCTGGAATTGCTAGGGCATCACCCATAAAAACAGAGAAAGCTGGGGGACATTTATAACTTTAAATTATACTGAATTTAGGCACCCAGACAGCTGCCCCGACACATCCATCGGCAGTCAGTTTGGAAGCATCGCAAAATATGGGTACCCACCCCGACCAATTGTCCGCCATCTTTTCTTTAAATCTACTTTCGGCCTGTAGGCAATTTTAAGGAGTATAGATGAGAGCATCAAAATCTACAGAAAAAAGACGAAGAATTTCAGCTTGAAAGATAGGAGTTTGAAGATCGGAAAATTTGTTGTAACTTTTTATGTTCATTTTGTTTACCTATAAAAAACAACTGTTTTTTTATTAGCATGGATCACAGATTAATACCGTGGATCTATCTTGACTTTTGACTTCCCTCACCTAAAAAAAAAGTTTACACATAATGCGACGTTTGAAAACTTTTGCCTACCAAAAACACCGACGTTTAAAAAAAAGAAGTTGATTCTAAATAATAATCTCATAGTTAATTTAGTTTGTTTCTTTAAATAAATAATTCAGTTCCTGTATCACCTTGTACAATACTAATTCTAAAGGTAAATCTACAGCGATTTCTTTTAAAATGTTATGATTAAGATTATATTTATGTTTATTTTATTTTATTTTAATTGGTGTACAAAACAGATCACAACCATTACACGATATAAAAGTAATAATATGACATGAGCACTAAGTTATGGTCTAAAGCTTGACAACATTGCCACATGTAAATTTGAGTATCTGAATAAAGTATTAAATTTTAGAGATAAGCATTTTTTATAAAACCATACCATTTATTTTAAGATTGTTTTATCTGTGCATTAATCGGTGAATGTGTTGAATTAGACTAGATATGATTAATACTCTTTATTGCATATCACCAATTATTGAGCCGTACATCCTAGCCATACGTTTCTATAAATCGCTGGCTGATGATGATTAAAAAGTAATAAAATAGCCGAATTATCGGCAAAATTATTATTATATATTATTAGTTTCAATTTGTGTTTGTGTGTGACAAAATGTTTTCTATTTGTGACAGCCGGTTATTAAGTACCTAAATTAGTAGATATTACTGGGCCGTAGGGAATGGAATTAATAAGGAAGCAGCGGTCATTAACTGATTAATGGCCGCGGAAACTGATTATTTTCGTAGTTATAGTAAATAACTGGAGATCGTGGATAACAGATAATGTTCTCACTTTCATCAGTCTCTCCACCTGTCTGTCTGTCAGACAGTTTGTCTGTCCGTCTGTCTGTCCGTGGCTTAGCACAGTAGCTTTTTAGTACTTAGACAAGTTCTAGAAAGGTGAAATTTGGCAAATATGTATACATCAATAACGCCGACAAAAAGGTAGGAATCCATCTTTAAAAAAAATTATAGTACCTCCCTCATATTTAAATTAAATGTTGATAGGAATATCCTCTTTATATGTAGTATTTTATGTTCTAAGGTTGTAAATCGAAAATTTTTGCTAGAGTAAGGCGTCGCCTCTCCCTCTCCCGGATTGGGATTGATTGTAGAAACGTGAAAAAATTCGAAGCAGTAACACATATAATGAACTTAAAAGGAAAACCATCACGGCTAAGTAAGCTTTACAAGTTAATGAGTAATAGGCGACCAATCTATAAAAGGAAAACTTCGTACAAAGGGCATTGAAAATTACTTTGATAACGTTGTTCTGTAAAGCAGGTAAAAAGTTCTTCTCCCTCTCCCTCCTACGGAAACCTACACTGCGCGTGGCCCGATACGCACTTGACCGGTTTTATTTTGTTTACTCAAATATTGATAACATCTTATTATATAATATAACGCATTAGGTGCACCGTGTAACGACATAGTTTGAGCCCGATTTGTCTGGCACGGTTTTTTACCATGTGACGAGAATAACTTTTTGACAGATTATATCAGAAAGGCGTAGTGAAAAAATATTTATCACGAATGCCTCGTTGGCCGAGCCGTTAAGGCGCTCAACTACCAAGACAGAGGTCGTGGGTTCGATCCCCACAGGGGGCCGCCGTACGTTTGTACAAATGGCCTCAGTCTGGGTGTATTTCCATGTTTGTGATGTCCTTGCCTGGTTACCATAGCACAGGGTATCCTAGTTTGGGACCAGGTCAAGTGATTGTGTTGTGTGGAAGTTATTATTATTTATCTATTGTCACTTATAACGAGATTTTTCATTTTGTTGTGCAAGTTCTCCATTAAATGCAATAAGTCAGAATCGTGTTAATTATATACTTAATAGTATTAAAGTTACAACAATTTTAGAGCACATTGAAAAGAGAGAGTTTCATTTATAAAAACTGGATTCTTGTAAATTACTCTTATAACGGAGCCTAAACTGGTGTAAAATAGGATTAACCTAACTCTTTTAAGACGGTATGAAAGCCTGTTTGCAACAGGACTGAAATAAATCATGATTAAAAAGGGAAATCTCCATTCTATTCCTCCTATAACCCCTCCAAAACGTAAATTAACTGTCCGATAAGTTCCAGCTTTTAACTACATACTCGATAGAGCAAAAGCGCGAATCCATTGATAAACATTGCTTCCCGGTATCTCAATGCTTTATATTAATTAAAAAAAAGGATCATTAAAAATAAATAAAACGCGTTTTTTTTTTATTTGGCTATGTTCCTACATAACTCCGTCAAATCTTAACCGATTTCGATATTTTTCCTTTTGTTCGAACAGATATAGCGTCCCATTGATCCCATTTTAATTTGGTGAAGATCTGATGAAGACTTTCAGAGATGGAGAATAAAACTCTTCAATGGGCAGCAGTAAATAAGGCCTACTGTGGCACATTCTTTAGTAAAATCCGTATGTTTCATAAAATAGCGTAAAAGTAGTCCCAAGGTAATTTGGTGATGTTCTGGTGAAGACTTTCGGGGATGGAAATTGAAAACGTCAAATTTTAAAGCAACGAAAATTATGGTTTGTTAAGGGACTCGTATATTTTTTTCCCGCTCCCCCACTAAAAATTGAAAAATTAAAAAAAAATTAAATAAAAAATAAAAACCGATTTCGAAACACTACAGCATTAAAAAGTTAGAAATAATTTAAATAATTAGAAGTATTTATACATTTAGGTTTTGTAGAAGTATAATTTGTAGTCGGTGCCCAGTTTCATGACCAGCACATATGTTATTGTTCTTTTTTTCTGGTTGTGCCATGAAGTGTTTTCTATCTATCTTACTATTGTACTCTCTCGAGAAATATCATTTGTACCTAGTAATCATACATAGTCTTCTGGCCTTCTGTATGTCTAAAGTTTCTGTTATTCATTGTTTTGTGCTGTTAGTCTTAGTAATAATAAATAAATAAATAAATAAATAAATAAATAAAGGATGAAAAATGTTTCAATATTATCTATTGATCTTATTATGTTTCTGAAGGGTAGTTTTTATTAAATTAGCACTGATATGTATGTTGTCTATATATGGACTTTTTACTTCTGACACTAAAAGAAAGTTTACATCGAATGAGTTCGTTCGTAAAACATTTGCCTACCAAAACAATGACCTTTAAAAAACCGGAACGTAATTCTAAATAATAAATTTCATACAATGTCCCGCACCGAGCTCCTATTTTACACGCACCACACTATGAACGATTCCTCTCGTCTGTCAAATTTCATACCAATTGCTATCGCAAAGGTCAAGATTCCAACAGTTATTCTGAAAGGAGCATGCAAAGGAGATTCATGAAAGGAGCCAGGAAACCGCTGTACAATGACCGCACAGCATTGGTGATTGTCTTACTCACCACGGACATAAGCGTGATATTATGTAGTCTAAATGTTACGAGTACATGGGTATCTAAGCTATAATCATGGTGAGTTTTACTTAATTCCGTTCAGTGGTTTTTGTTTAGATAGGGTAGTAAAAACTTTCCATACCATTAACCCATAGATAGATCTGTCAGACAGCTTTAGAACAAGCCGACCTTACTTGGTTGTTAACGAATTGTTAACACTAAAAACTATAAACACTAAATTCTCTCTACGTGAAATCACAAATTGACTTCATTACAATTCAACGACTTTCTACTTATCGCGATATTTACAATGTTACCGTCATAGGCCCCGTAGACGTGCCTTGGATTCTATTGGAAACCTGCCCATTGACAGCGTTTCTTTTTCCTTTGTTTTATAATAAAAGCCGCGGCATTGCATAGTAGGTACTACGTTTTATTTTATTGAATCACGTGGCCTAATTAATTACCTATCATCATCAACCCATTATGTCCCCACCGAGGGGCACGGGTCTCTTCCCTGAGGAAGGTATAGGCCATACTCCACCACGGGGGCCAAGTCCGGATTGGTGGAGGCTTGTAGACTAGTGGCTTGTCTACTGTCAGAAGTTGTCAAGCCGCCCTAAGGCCTCTGACTTGGCTTAACGACTGCCATCTATCGACGGGAGCCGGCACCAACAGCTTAACGTGCCTTGCGAAGCACGGAACCACTCGAAAAAATGCCACTAGCGTTAGGCATAGACGGCGACCCATCCATGCACTGAACGCGGCCAGTGTTGCTTAACCTTCGTGATCGTTTAAGATCACTCAGGCAGCCGGGGCTACGAGCGATTCTTACCTACTCGATTTAATTACCTACGCTAGGTTATTTCTCTTTAAAAAGTGTGGGCCATAGGTATCAGTAAATACTCGTAGGTAGCACTTAAGAAAAGATAAATACCTCGATTATGTATCGACAAGGACAGGATACAACATATAAAAAACTGTAATAAAAAATAACTGACAACCCGACTGAGAATTAACTTCTAAGCATACAGGACTAATCTAGATACCTCGAACGAATTACATTGTACCCGCCTGCTTAGTAGTTAATGCTCAGCAGTCGGGTTGCAGTAATTTTTATTTCAGTTTTTTTTTAATTTTTCTGTCGGATAAATGCTGATTTAATTAAGCTCGCGCAAACACGATGAAGCGATTGAGATCTTATTTGTCCAAATCTGAACTCGGTTTAGCAGTTATAAGCGAACATAGAATCGGACATACTTACATACATACATACGAGCCAAACACATTACCCTCCCTTTGGGCTCCGATAAAATAGTCATCCACGTTTCATGTGTTTTGTGCCTCCGGCAGCAAAACCACCCAGTCGACATTTTAACGGAAATAGAATAAACTTCCGAGCGAGACGCTTTTTAGCGGCCGGGCATCCATGCATTGCATATTCCTTATGTCGATATAGCTTGAGTTGAATAGTACAGTCCAATCCAAAAGGCTTTACTCGTATTTAGTATTTAATAAGCAAGTGTTCCGTATGTACCTAAAAGTGTATGTATAAAATTATTATCACCATAATATCCTATTCAACTACAAGGCAATTAATTCATAGTATTTTTGATGACCTACTGTGCTCGTACATAGTTTCTAATCGCTATGATTTATTAGGTAACATTTTATCTAATAATCTGTCATTGGCCATACTATCTTTAGATAATAAGGATGAAATGTACTTTTATCAGGTAATAATAAATCTATTTGTATTTGTATTATCTTGCCTTTAATTTAATCACCCGTTCTAGCCACTTCAATCTACCCGTGCGTGACCACAGCAACTGAAACGTTGCTGAAACACGTCGGGTAATAACGTAATTACATTTTACCTAAAGTCTGTTTTTTAATTCGATGCAAAAAAAATACTGTCACTTTGACATGTACCGGGGTCATCAACCATCACAACCCATTACATTTGTTGACGTACTCTATGGGTTGGAATTTCCAATATTTTCCAAAATCAGTTTAGTTAAGGGTTTGGGGGAGTATGAGGGGCGGGAGTGGGGGATTATGAGGGTTGGGGGAGAGGGAAAGGGGGAAGCCCCCTGGGAAGGGAAATGATGAAACCTAATAGTTTTTGAGAAAAATTAAAACCAAATTTTTGGGTTATGTTAACAAAATTTCAATCAGTTTATTACTCGAAACCTTATTGTAGCTTAAATTTAGTAAAGAGACACTATGATAATACATTATCATATAAATTACGCCTTATTCACAGTGCGACCTGAAACATAATAAGAAGATTATGTTACAAAAGACAGTTTTTATTTACTGGATAAGAAACATTAAGCAAAACTGTAGTATATTTTGTTATATTGAACAAAATAAACAGTTTTGCTTATGTTTCCTATCTAGTAACTAAGTATTTTATGGTACAGATTCGGCCTATATTGGATAAATTTTAGTAAATGCCTGATTTTACTATTCAAATAGCCTCGGCGCTGTGGGAAGTGCAGCCCCTAAGCCCTTGCATAACAAAGTACAGGCACCTATGCTCACCGCCAAAATGGTCGCCGAAACCAGCCTCAGCCGCTACTGCTCGCACGGGTGCCTGTGCTTTGTAACAGCGGGTGGGGGCTGCTCTCCCTCCGCACCTCCGGCTTTTCATATACACTCTACGGAGGTAACCACAACCACTGCATGGAAATAGGGTGCGCTGTGAGACGGAGTTGAAGCCCTTTGCACCTATCAGTAACCTAATTAGGTATGAGTGCACTAAATTTGTTTTTGCCCATATATCAGTAACCAAGTGGGACTTACCTCAATTCCTCAGAGAGGTAATTTAGTCTTCGCCTAGGTGATGATGTGGTTGTGACGTTCACTTTCACTTCACTTTCACTTTCCATAGTAGTCATACGTTGTTTTTCAGGCAGGAGTACGGAAAACGTTGTCAACTGCTTGCTAGACAAACAATAACTGATTTGTTGACCAACAACAAGATGAAGGGAAGGAAAATAAGACGCTCCATTTCACATAATATCACTTATCAAATCTTTAAACTTTTGGTAAGTTGTAATAAAGTTTCGACAGAAGTAAGTTCACCCAACACGCGAAACTAAATGCGGCGTCCTTCCGAAACGTAAAAGTTTTGACCAGTTTAGTAAGTTTCTAAGATATTTTGGATTTTTAAAAATGTATGTCTCAAAGAATAAGGAGTTTCAGGTGCTAGCATTTACACATTCTTATTCACATTCTTATTCATAGACATTTCTGTATTGAAGTATCAAAACAAAACTAAACAGGTATTTTATTTAAACAATAGAAAACTCTTTCACATGTAACATCTACTCATGTGGACTCGAAACTAGCCAAAACTATCGAAATCGCAAGAGAACACCGTAAACAACATTCGCGTAGCGAAGAAAAAAAACGAAACGAAAATAAATTATACCTTCATGAAAGTGTCAAACTTCAAACTCAAGGTTATGAACATCCAAGTGTTACTAATATGTAAAATATTTACTAATAACCCCATTTTACTTCCAAATAAAAATTGTGCGAGCTACGTTAGTTTTTTTAAATACTTATCTTTTATGAGTAACTAACTATGTCTTTGAAATTTTCGGTAACACGAGTGTACTTTTTACAGTAAAACAAAAATCTACCAAGTATAACGTTATATTTTAGAACGGTAACACTGCCCCTTCTTTTTGCATCGAATTAAGAAAACAGACTTTAATAAACTATCGCGATTAGACCCGTTTAATGTACGACAGTTAATTCATGTACAATATATTATGTAAACCTTTCTACCTACTCTTATCTTAGTGCTGTCATTCAAGATTTTGTCTGGAAGAGATCGCTTTCTGCGATAAGTATGTCGAATGTATACTATTAATAACTACACATTGAGTACCTTATCTGTGTAAATGTGATTAGTGGAATGCAATACAGAGTTATCAAACTATTCGTGCACTGCGGGACCTGGGGTGCGATCACGTAAGTCCACTACTGTATGGAGTTGTCTAGGCGCTTATTATGAAAAATGCGACATTATCGTAAGTATCGAGATGGTTGCAAATCCGTATCTCAAGACAATTATGATATAACGTCATTAGGCTAACAAAGAGCGTGTAGTACTCCGTGCAGGAAATTTCGAAACTATTCAAAAGAACCCTATTTGTCGCTGGATTCGTGTGAACTGTCGGGATCAAGCGTCACGTTGACGACCCTTCGAACATATCGCTGCTTTATAATAAGGGCCCTGATTTAGCCTACGAGACGCCTAAATTCTTAACCCGATAGAGTGGAAAGTTTTATGTAACATAAGGGCAGAGCCTCCCCCAAGGCTCTGTTTCTTCATAAACTTAATTATATCTAATATATAAATCTCTCGTGTCAGTGTTTGTTATCGAACTCCTCCGAAACGGCTTCACCGATTTTTATGATTTTATTTTTGTATATATATGGTAGGTTGGAGAATAGGTCTTAGGCTAACATGGCAAAACAACAATATTAGTGTTACAGTCAAGCAATACAAATAAACATAAGTACATAATAAGTAGGTATTGTACTTTAATATAGCGATAAATAAAAAGTAAATCAATGCATTTAATAATAAATATGTATAATACTTGTATTAATATGACAATATTGAACATATTTTATTACGATAATACTTATTTACATAAACGCCAGTTATGTAAGTAAATTTAATTATTTACATGTAGACCGAAACTGAATGAAATCTATATAAATAAAAGTGAATCGCCAAATTGTAAGTAGTATGTGCATAGCTTCAGAACGACTGCGTCAAATTGCATAATTCATTTTTGTTGTATTGGTTATAGTCAGGACAAGGTCTGAAAAAAAAAATTTTTTTTTTAATCTCTTACTATTAAAAGTGAGTGAGTGAGACAGAAGACAGTTGGGGAGATCTTCCATATTTTAACAAAACATCGACAAATTGTGCTCGATGTTCCAAAATCATTATTGAAATTGAATATAAAATGCAAACCTGGCGGCAAATTCAAGCGGCGGGTCTCAACATGTTTACCTAATTTGTTTATTTCCACCGGGATGGAGTCAGAGCTTGGAAAGCTGGGCTCCATTTCGAGTGTCAATAGCGAAAATGGCTGAAGTCATAAAAATGCAACCTTATTTCGACTGATCAACTGTTGAAATCACTTACACACTTATTTGGCGGGTTTCCACCAAACGGCACAACAACGGCGATGGTTTAATATAAACCAGTCCTAGATATAAGAAACTATTTGTAATTCTTTCTCTTGGCTATGCAATAAAGTGTTCTCTATCTATCTACGTACCAATCAGTTTAATACTGTTTGATAGCTTATCTTGTCCTAAAATGCTTACAGTTTCTCGGTAGCTTTAATTAACGGCAAAAGGGTAGACAATAAATGATTGCGACAAGAGCTACCTTTTTAATCAAAGTCAAAGTCCAAATAGGTTTCTGTTGAAATAAGCTTGCCATGTACACTTTAATTTTTCTGTAAATGTTGTGTTTTATTTTTGTGTTTTATGTGTGCAATAAAGTATAAAGTATAAATGATCGCGATCCGTGCGACGTTTTTGGTCAAAGTCAAAATAAATGATCGCGACCTGCGCGACCTTTTTAATTAGAGTGAAAGTCAAATGATCGCGACCCGCGCGACCTTTTTTATTATAGTGAATGTCAAAATAAATTATCGCGACCGGCGCGAACTTTTTTTACGACAACATGTAAAGTAGAATAGTAGATTATGCATTAATGGGATAAAGCAGTGTATAATGTCTCGGGCGATATTTTGAACCCCAAGGACGAGGGATCCTAGGGTTAACTCACGAGCGAAGCGAGAATCCCGAGGCCGAGGGGTTCAAAAACGCCCGAGACAAATACACTGCTTTATACCCAAAATACATATGTACTCTACTTTATATAAACACTGCGAGGCAATAAAACAGATTGTATGCATTCCGGTATCACATCACTTTCGTCACAGTCAGTTGAGATTTTTGTTAAAATACGCTATTTTGTTACAAAATAACACAAAGATTTGCAGTTTAGCGCCTTTTCGTTCTATTTGTTTTTTTTTTTTTTTGTAGTGGCAAATTCTTCTTCATGCAGGTTTCTATGAAAAGTTTCATTCTAATTTTGAATACATTCTTCTTGATTTAGGGCTCTATGAAAAGTTTTCATTCTAATTTTGAATAATTTTTTCTTGGTGTAGGGCTCTATGAAAAGTTTATATTCTAATTTTGACGTTTGGTCATGGATTGCAAGGAGCTCGTATATTCAATGTTGATTGCATTCCAAATTCAAATGTCATAATTCCCTAGGGGATTATGAAATTCAGTACATTTATAATGACCCGGCTAGACCATAGGACACAAATGACTTGCTTTAAGTTGAGTTTGCATGACACATAATATGCCATTGACGAGCAGGTGTTATATAATAGTACATTACTTCAGAGGGAAGAAAGTGACAGTTCCATACCGAGATTATGGCATTTGCGCCACGAGCTTGCGAGGGGCGCAAACCATTTGAGGTATGGAACTGTACTTTATCCTGAGGTATGTATAGTGCTTTTTATTACACCTACTCGAAGTATCCATATTTTACAAAAAAACACAAAGATAAATGCTAAATCAATCGAAGTTTTTGCGAAAATGCGCGGGCTTTTCCTTTTTTTATTCGCCCGTTTCTGGAGTAGGCTAAGATCATAAGGTCATGCAGCCACTTCTTCCGTGATTCCGCGCGTTTTATATACAAAAATAATTTCGTTTTTAATTTTCTGTATGCACCAAGGAGGTTGGTAACTGGTAAAAAAAAACTGTATGTGGCCAGTAACAATTTACTTGAAATTTAATTAGTAGACAGTTAAAGTCTCTTTTCACTTCTCATGCTCTAAAAGTTCGTCTTTATGTCGTGCGTAGGCGACATAAAGTCGCTTTTTATGCTCTAGAGCATAAAGTAAAATCTTCGTCGAAGACCAAGGCAATCGCTGCAACAGCCACACGAACATCTTTAACTTCATACAACAACCTCTTTATTTTATTATGGAGAAGCCCCGCATTGCAATTCGAAATTCGAATTGTTGTTCGAAACTCACCTCTTTTTTTTCTTTTTTTTCTGAAATACTGTGTCCTGTGACCGCGCGAAACACCAACAAAAAAAAGAAAAAAAGGCGCGAATTGCAAATACGAATTTAAAAGTTATATTCAATTTAAGTTGCTAAGCCGTAAAAGAGTGTGGACTTCTATATTTACATGTTGCTGTTTCATTTCCTCGCAATCGAAGTGAAAAGTAGAGTGTACAACTCGTCCATAAAACCCATTTTACACTCGACTTTATATCTATCCTCGCTCGCAAGCTCGCTCGGATGGATAAACGTCTCGAGTAAAATGGTGCGTTTTATGCACTTGTTGTACAATCTACTATTGCAGTATGACTGCTGACAAATAAAAAAAAAACCGGGTATGTAATGGAATTTCATACATAATTCCCACCCTTGGGTCGGAAGGATTTTCATACAAACTTCCATACCTTGGGATGAAAGGATTTGAATGGCGGGATAAAGGCGTTTCTTCCCTCTAATTGGTATAATTAGTATGTATTTTCAGATCAGGTGTGATAAAAAAGTTATAACTACATTCTTATGTATCACTAGCTGTGCCTGCGACTTCGTTCGCGTTTGATTAGAATATGAAGTTCCCTTACCCATTTATAAAGGTCATGGTAGACCACGAGAGATAGGTCTCTATTCTAAATTTCTTCCTTTGTGACCTTTTCGCGGTTGTATTAAATTTACTATTCTGTTATTCTACCTCAACGCGCCGTCTCCCGTAAGCGCATATTGTCATCCGTTCAAACTCAATACAGGTGGAATAGAAATCAATAGAAAATAGTAATTCGTCATTTGGATCCGTTTGGGAAATATTGCCAAACGCAGCATAGGACGCCCACTAGCTCACTGGACGATCTAGACTGGATGAGTATGGTCAAGAACAGAGGGATGTGGTGTGCTTAAGGGAGGCTTATGCCCAAGATGAATATTCGCGCTGGAATAATACCTTAGATTAGACTGAGCCACCCAAACGTATTAATGGAATTATCAAAGTCGCCGGATCCGAAATGCAAATTTTACTAAGTAAGTACATACTTAGGTATCATTCTGTCTCGTTTCGTTTTAAGAACACAGACAGAGAGACAGTGAAATGGATTAATTTACTTAGTGAAAATCTTAAACGACAAACCACTTTAGTTAAAGGTACTTATTGTACTAAATAGTTGGTATACCTAATGACAAATAACCTGAACAAAATTAAGTTCACATAGACGTATTTCAGGTCTCATTGGTTCCGCGGGATGTGACTTAGAATTCTATCAACTTTTTTTTATGTAGCCTATATGACGTCGCTCTGCAGGGCACAGGACTTCGCTCACGCGTGCCCACCGCGGATTGGCAATTTTAAGCACATCTCAGACTCTCCGGTTTCCTGACGATGTTTTCCTTCACAGTTAGTGAGTGGTATTGCTACTACAACTTCACAAATATACGTACCTAACTTAGAAAACAACGTCATTGGTACCTACATTCCGGTATTCAAACCTACGACTTCCCGAATGTTTGGCCGGTGTGCTACCGCTTCGCTACCACCGCTACGACTTTAGTTTAGCCAAATTAGCAAACAAAGAATATAAATCATTTTGCGCTTACGTGTCCATCGGAAACTTATCCTGACTGCGCGGATTTTGTTCAATTTATATGTCAAGCATAATAACTTTCAGTGGTTTCAATACTTCTCAAATAAACTTATCCTACGCTGAGAAATTTGATATTGACTTTACGGCAATAGTTAATAAAGTTACATTAAGAAATAATTGTAAGATGTACTGTTTGTATTCCTTAATAAATAAAATACAGGACATTTTTCTAATAAAGTTATTTCTGAGTTGCGTCGTCGAAGGGTGCCAAAGCGACTCTATGTCTGTGAAATCGCTTGTGCCGAAATAGGTATACCGCCAATTTAATCACTCTGATTAGAAAGAAAATATTTTTGCATATAATACAATGTATACTAACGAAGTAGCTCGTTATTGTTACTACCCAAGAAAATTATGTGCGCTTTGTTTCATAGCGTTTCAGTAAGATCTGTAAAACATGGAGTACAACCATATATTATACATTAAACGCCAATATAAATCGGAAAACGGGGGGTTTTACTTGTTATTACTTGTGAACATTTCAAAATCATGAAGAAAATATCAGCTCTATGATAAAAATAAAAATAAATCAAAATCAAAGTATATTTTACTATGTACTGCAGCGCAGAGTGAAACAGGGAGATGTAGTATCTCCGAAACTGTTTACAGCTGCACTTGAAGACATATTCAAACTTCTAGACTGGGAATGATCTGGCTTCAACATAAGTGGCAAGTACATCACTCACCTTCGATTCGCCGATAGCAAAGTGATTATGGCTGAGACCCTGGAAGATTTGAGTTCAATGCTCAATGACCTGAACAGAGCTTCTAACAGAGTGGGTCTTAAAATGAACATGGGCAAGATTAAGATAATGGTGTTGCCAGTGATGACTTATGGATGTGACTGTGACTACGACTCGCTGACGATGGTCCTCAAAAGAGGACTCAAGTTTGCCGAATGAGCAATGAAGAGAGCTATGTAGAGTTTCACTGCGTAATCGAATCAGGAATGAGGCGATCCGCAGAATAACCCGAGTTACTGATATAGATCGAAGAATTGCTCAGTTGAAGTGGCAGTGGGTGGGGCATGAGGGAGGACTATGTCCTGCAGGGGGCGTCAAATGGCTAATGATGATCATGATGAATGCATTTTATTTAAAATAACACAGAAACTGTGACTTAGTGAACATTATAAATAATAGTAGGTGTCCATTTCAAAATCTGGATCATTTTGGTCATAAAGTAGCATTAAATTGTATGAAACAGCTGATAGTATTTCGCAAAGTTGTCCCCGTAGTAAAAGTAAGTCTCGAGTACCCATTTTAACCCCCCATTTTTGCATGATTATGAGGATCGTGTTACATCCTGTGTGACGGTGCAGCTGATTTGGGCTTAGCCAAAGACAAACTGTTTTCGCCCAGTGTCGTTGGCCTTCAGGCCTTTCATGTAAAGACGTCACATTGTGTGTAGCAGGTACCTGCACGCTTAGCCATTGTTACCCTGCCCGGCCACCGTTTGAGTCTTTCGTCACACTGGAACCAACCTATTATTATTCCGTTATTATTCTCTCGTAATTGTTCTCAGTGCAAGGCCCAAAGAAGCTTCCACATACTCAATCCCAGGCGCATGTCTTATTAAGACGAATAAAAATGTATGTTACGTAACCGAGCGACAACAGCGGCAGATAAACCCTTTGTGGTTTTCGCCCGCTAGTAGAATAAAATATTTAATTCAAATACGTGATGCGTATACGTGTACGTTATCAAACAAAACTTATTCACTTCTTTATGTAACCACTACATCTTCACAAACATACATAGAAAAGACTTTATAGTAACAGTAAACAAAGTCGATGATACGTGCCGGGATTCGAACCCACTACCTCCCGAATGGGATTCACTGTCAGAATTATTTGATTCTACCGAAGAAGTGCATTGACCGATACTAGGAACTTCCAATAAAGCTAAAGCTTCTGATTTTTTCCAATTTTTTTGTAGCTTATTCTTGTAAGGTACCAACTACTTCAAATGCGACTCACTCACCACTCTTTCTCAGGTTATCTTGCGTAGCAAATGCTAGTTCCTGAGCACTAGTCGTTGCAACTGAGTTTTGAATTCTAATATGCTCTGTTCTACGTCTACATTCTTCAAAAGCTTTCTGTGGCTTTCCTACCCTACGATGAGGTCCTGGGATTTCATCACCTTATTTTTTCTCTTCAAATAATACATCATATTTGAACTATTCGCTATTTTTGGTACAAAATAATTGTTTATTTTTTCTGCAGGGTTTCCATCGTTTTTCTACATTATTAAAAAAAAATCTAAAACTTAATTCCTAGTAAGATGATTGTGGGAGAAAATTATAAGATAACACACCGTATAACAGAGTCGGACAATGCGTGACATTTTTCAAATTAGACCGATTTTAAGAAGATTTCAAGTTGTTTTATTAGCTACAGGTATTTAAAAACTTAAAATAACCTTCATTTTGTCGATAAATAGTCAATAAGGGTACCAAAAAATTATTTCTCGTTCAGCCACAATACGAGCCAATCATCGGCTCGTATTATGGAAAAAGAAACCAAACTGAATGGAATTTCGACGCTACATCGCGCTCTTACAATAACAAACTTTCCGCGTGGGAACTTTCGCTATAAAAAGTATCTATTTAGAAGGATAAATAGGCTGTAATCATCCTTATTGCAACGTGAAACTAGCATTGCGGAGTGACTTGCCATTATGTAGGAAAAACATAACAGCTGCTAATCGGGACCTCGAAGTATTCAACGAACTACGAGTATCATTTTTTCCTATTTATTATTTCCAATTTAAATTCTAAGTCTCATAATTTCAAATTACAAAATAACGCTCAGAAAATTTTACTGGTCTCTGTTGCTCCAAAGCACCGATTTCCTTATTGTGATCTTTGATCCTCCTATATAAATTCTTGTAAAATTAACCTACAAGAAAGCTTTATATCGCGCGCAATCCGATCACTTGCTTTTCTTTATCTGATCCCGCACTCTATAAACAAAATAATATTATATTTTATTTAATCTACTTTTAGCCATCTACACTGACTTCCATGGTGCCTGCCATAGTGTTGACCAGCTTTATTGCTACATTATGTATAATAATGACCTAATACTGCAATAATTTTGGGTGGTGCAAAACATAGCAAAATGAACATGCCTGACAATAGCTAGCTATCGAATACTTTACGTAGTTGTTTTTTTTTTAAACGCACTTTTCAATATCTCGGCACAAACTCTAATCTATTCGAGCCATTAGTAGCCATCCAGAGCGGACCGTGCGTGCCGCGGGTCCGCGGGTCATTGTTCTATTAGCTAGAGGATAAAGTAAGTTGAATTTTCAATGCAATTGCTCGTAAAGCGTTCTTTTTTGTGTAAACACATTGTGCGGAAAGGGACCCTTTAGAGCACGCGTTAAATAAAACACTACTGAAATCCTTTTTTCCACGTGTGAAAAAAAGTAATTTTTTAATTTTTGAGCAAAGACTAAGGAATTTCTTATGTAATGTCCTGTTAAATGTCTTGTGTGCAATAAAGTATAATAATAAAGGAAAGTAGGGTAAGGAAGTAGGTCTTTTTCATTCGTCATTGTTTTTTAGATTTTGATATTTATAGAATCAAATATTCATAAGCAAACGAGCTTTATTTGTACCCAATTTAAATTAGTAACACACACGAAAAAAAATTTATTTAGATCTTGGAGTATTTAATTTAAAATAACGCATTAATTGCTTTTCTGCCAAAAATATATTACACATTACTTGGCTGTATGTACGTACACCTTTGCCAGTGTAAAAAATCCGGTGTAAAAAAAAACAAAAAGCGCGCCTTTTCAAAACTGCTTTCACTTCAGTGAAATAGTTATTTAAGATACACGTGCGGAAAGTAAGGTTTTATACGAATAAAAAACCATTCGGATAAAAACCTTTTACGCTTAAGTATCTTACAACATTTTTCAATGCATTTTGCGAGGAAATACAACAAAAAATATGTATAATAAAGAAAATTTATTAATCAATACTAAATTAATTGTTGAAATTGAAAGTAATTTTTTTTGGATAGCAAAACCTCCTTGAATCTTTGTAATTTTTTAAATTTTATAGCTTGCACCACAGAGTCAAAATATAAAAAAATTACTTTATTTCACGCGTGAAATAAAGAGTCAGTTTCCGCATATTTTGTTACACAAAAAAGAAAACTTTACGAGCAACTGCATTGAAAATATTTTTTTAATACAGTTACTCAAAAAGTGGCGTATTGCAGGGACGTATAGCGTTCGGGATGTGGGCTATTACCAAGCTATACACACTCGAGCTTTTTCTTTACCTTTTCCGAAATCGTGAGTTCTCTTTCCCAACTGTCAAAATAATGTCTATTAAAAAGAAAAAACCAACCAAAAAGTTTTTACTAAAAAAAATTCATAGAAGTTTTTATGATTCATGCAAATATTTCTGAAAAGAAGCTACTAATTTGTTTCAATACCAGATTTAATGATTTGATTCAATGAGTTAGGTTAGGTTTCATTTCATTTCATCTCATTAAATTTCATTTTCATTTCATATCAATAAAAAAATTCTACTTAAGACTTGGCTGTATGGGCTACCCAGAATGGGTGAAGAAAAAAAAATCTCTGATTATATTCTTTTACGGTTGGCGCCATTTTCCAAAAATGTTCTTTATTAAATTGCTTAATTTTTTTGCAACTGTATTAAAAATATTTGTTCAGTACACGTGCGGAACCGTCATTGCAACTTGTTCCGACTGTCAACCCTCACCTTAGGCTGCGCCTCGGGTAGACATTTGTCGGAACTCTTCGCAATGACAGGCTTTCCGCACTCGTAATGAAATATATTATTATTTTATTTCCTCGCAAAATACATTGAAAAATGTTGTATGACACGTGAGCGTAAAAGGTTATTCCGAATGCGTGCCACTGAAAACACTCGCTGCGCTCGTGTTTTCACTCTGTGGCACTTACTCGTAATAACCTCCTTTCCGCACGTGTATCATAAATAACTAAATAACTAAAATTTTAAATTCAAAACGTTATTAAAACTATTTACTTCTACCTCCATGGTGCCGAATTTATTTTTTAATTTGTTATAAACTCAGATTCGGAACCTCCTTTGTGTTTTTTTACATTTAGTCATTTTCTCGCTGAGGTGGGATGAAAAGTTACGTGTTGCACTCGAGTGCAAAAATTTTTCACCTCGTGCTCTTTTGGTCCTTCGCTTGCTCTGTCATCAAAATTGAGCACGCTGTTAAACAGCGACTTTGCACTCTTGTATAACAAACAGGTAACTATTTTTGTATCGTTTATTTTATTCACTTTTATTTTTAGCTGAGGAAGACTTACAGCCAAATCTAAAATTAAACCTACGCGAGTTTATGGGATAGAAATACTATTTGAAACGTTATCACTGAGAGTCCACTACAAGTTATTCGGTCAAGACTGTCGTCAAGACATTAACATTGGCAATGACAGTGACATTTCCCAGCGCATTGTCATTGAGGTAAATGAGAGTGTCGTGATATCAGCTAATTATTTGAAGGCAGCCATTACATTATTTATTACAAACCACAAGCGCTAATAATAGCCGGTTAAGTGAACTGCAACTGGGGATCTGATCAAAAGTTAAGGCCGGGTTCTCGGAGCGCACGGATTTGTATGGGACTTATTGCGCTGCACGAGCGAATAGTTGGGGGTCAAGAAGGCATTTTTTAATTTACAGAAAAACAAATCCTATTAATGGTATTTTGAAGACCGACGTCACTGAGACATTCAGTGGTAGTCATTTTGGTATATTTCTTATAACTTATCCAAAACTTAGTACAGCTAAGATAAAATCATATGTAGGTAGTTATAATTAAGACTCTTGTTCACGATTTTTTTTTATGCTAAAGTTTAAAACTCATAAACATAATGACTGACGGCCCTAGGTAAGACGTTAAAAAAATTTTTTTTTCATATTTTAAATACTATCCATTAGAGAGTAAAATATATTTTAAAACATCTGATTTAGGAGTAATGTTGGAGAACCCAGCCAATGTAAGGCTTTTCCTATACTTGGTCATGTCTTAAATGTTGGTTAATGTTTGTCAATACAACAACTTTTATTCTACATATTTTTTTTTGTTTTTTTCTTTCACTTCTTCATTTTCAAATTATTATTTTTTTCATTTTTCTGCTTTGGGGGGGGAGGCGTTCTTTCATAGATAATGCTTAAAACCATATGTGTTAAATGGAATGTACATTATTCTGTGTAGGATAGGTGCAAGGCGCGATTTTAATAAATTTTACAAATCCTGACGATAACGAACGTTACAAAAAATAAAAATTTGGAAAATACTCAAAGATAAAAAAATTGTGGCCAAACGAAAACTCTAATTAGGATGTCTCTGGAATTATGCATTTTAGAATTAACGATATGTAATTCCGCGCTTATAGTACATAAATATAGATCTATGGATAGTACTTACTAGCTACCAGACACAATGTCCTAAAAGCGCTTCCCACAAGTGCCGGAATAAGTTAATTACTCAGAGATGGGGATCGGCAATAGTGGCCGCTGGCAGCTGTACCGTCATCAGCATAAGCAAGTTGGGCCATTGACTCATTAATATTGATCTAGGTTGAGTGGTATTATGGCAGTGGTTTTTGATGACATAATAAAATATTATTTATTTTGTCTTTTTATTCAAATTTAGGAGCACCGCGGTCGTGAAGGTTAGAACCAGTAAGAGTATAATATATTTGTAAATATTCGTCCAAATAATAATTGAGATGGCCGGCAGCGACCATAAGAGATTGTAACCATATTTACTGGTTTTAAGTAAATGCTTTTTCATTCAAGGGTTCCGTACCCAAAGGGGTAAGGGACCCTATTACTAAGACGCCACTGTCCTTCTGTCCGTCTGTCTGTCTGTCTGTCTGGCTGTCGGTTACCAGGCTGTATCTCATGAACCGAGATAGCTAGACAGTTGAAATTTTCACAGATGATATTTCTGTTGCCTGTACAACAAAAAATACTAAAAACAGAATGAAATAAATATTTAAGGGGGGCTCCCATACAACAAACGTTGTCTAAAGACAGCGCTCGCCATCTAGCGGCCATCTATATAACCTTCGCAGCGCCGATGTCATGTCCTTAAATGTCAATGTTAAACGTTTCTTGTGGGTTTCTATAGATGGCGCTGTTCTCAATGTACCTAATTTATCTTGTCTCGATCTTTGTCTAATGATGTATAGATAATGGTACGGAACACTTCGTCCGACTCGCACTTGGCCGGTTTATTTATTTTCTACCAGAGAATCGTCACACATTTAGTTCCTCGGCTGTCCGCTGTACAGTTACGTTGGTAGGTCTTTTAGCACTGTGTAAAAAGCATGAAGGTTGCCTATCACAGAATAAAATTTTGGAACCATTTTTTGCTTGTCTTGCTTATCAATCGGTAGGCATAATATGCGTTTGCTTATGTTTTTGGTCTCATATTCTGTTCTTTTTTGTTTGATTTATGTTCTGTCCTGTTCTTAGACAAAAATAGATAAAATATGTACTTAGGGCGTTCAAAATTTGGAAGCATTTGCCGGTTTTATATGCCGGCTGACAGAATGCTTAATACTATTTTGCTTAATAATAAACATTTTCAGTAGGTTCACAGCCCACGGATGTTTTAAACATATTAACCCTAAGACCAATCTAAGTGAACCTGAACCTATTTAACTTCCACATACACAGCACCACAAGGTACACAAGTACCTTTACTCTTAGTAAGGGTCAAAATTCAACGACATGAACCGCCATCCGCCAACCATACGTCATTCTGATGGCTAGGTTGTTTTGGAATTGTCACACATACTTCGACCAAATAGGGGATGTAATAGCAAAGGGCAAGATAAAAAGTACCCAAAACCGGCGTGCGTGCATGCATCGACTAATGAATGTTGAGGAAGCGAAAGTGATCTGTCAGGATCGTAGCAAGTGGCGGTCCCTGGTCTCTGCCTACCCCTCTGGGATGCAGGCGTAAGTTTATGTTATGTTATGTTTTTATCCCATAGTGTGAGGTATCGTTGAATTGATCGTTTACAAGTATCATGGATGTATTGGTTAAGGCAACCGTTTGTGAAATATTAAGCTTTAAAGCGCATTTTTTTGTTACAGTAGAGCGTCCCCCTCCTACCCCCGTTTAGGCCGCTGTTTTAAAAACGTGAAAAATTTCAGTGCCGTAGCAAATATAGTTAAGTTAAAAGAAACTATATCATGGCATAGTAGGCCTTACAAGTTTATATTGACTTAAAAGAACAACATTTCGTACACAGCGTAAATTACATTGATGAAGTTGTTACTTCTGTAAAGCCGGTAAAACCTCCTCCTTCTACGGAACCCTACACTGCGCTTGGCCTGACAAGCACTTGGCTGATTTTTTTCTGTGTTATAAGTTTATGACGTGTTATTGAAAATAAGAAAAAAAAGCTACAGTTATAGTTCCTTCAGTATCTATGTGACACGTTGTCTTTTAAAGAAAATGTTAATGAATGCAAGCATATCTGCATGCGACTACTGTTTTATAAAGTTCTCCAAATCTCTTGAGCTGCATGCGAGTATTGACCGACTGATTTTTGCCCTCGCGTCTTCGGTAAACCGCATCGGCATACAAGTCTGCTAGTGTGTGTTAGGAAGGAAAAGTCCTCAGATATTTATCAGCGGTTGGTTCACCCTCATGAAGAGCGTAATTGGATCTGACGTTAGCTAAGGTAAAGTTGATCACTTTCCTATTACGGGTCGCGCTGTGTGTTTAGGCATGCGAGTCCTTGTATGAGGATGTAGTTTATCTTGGTCGTTGTATTGGAAGCAAGTTAGCTCTTTGGATAGCGGCAAAATCTCCATACACAAGACGCCTTCGATTTATTAAACGCATTTGCATTCCTACTCATTTGTATTCTCCAGCATTACTGATAGGTTACCTTTCTACGTCTTGATAGCTTAATAGAGTACAAAATTGTTAGATCACTTCTGACATCCTTGAAATCCGCACTAAGGTTCAAAACACTTGCAAAGAAAAACTTATCTTTATTAGGTTCATTGGCCGATGCATATTATGGAGATCAATAAATATCAAAAGTCACAAAGTCCTCGGGAACAGTTAAATCGATTGTAATGATCATCATCATCGCCATACATGTGCACGTGGTTTATTTACAACAATATTACACATTATCTTACAATATTTACAGAACCATAAATGAAAAATTAAACTAAACCTAAACCTAATTTATCTAAAATATTTGAGCAAGATCGCTGTCGGCCGGTAGAGTAGAGATCATGTTCAAATAGGTACCCATGCTTATACGCATAATATCAAGGACCACAAGCGCAACCATTCAATTCTGTGTTGATGTAAAAATAAATTTGACGAAAACAAGCTGAAAGAAAAATAAAAAATAAATACGATGTCTTATACAAGAAAAAAAATTACATACTTATCTGCACGGTTTGGTTGTAATAGTATATTTCATTACAAGTGTGGAAAGGCTGTCATTGCAAAGAGTTCCGACAAATGTCTACCCGAGCCGAGGCGCAGCCGAAGGCGAGGGTTGACAGTCGGAACAAGTTGCAATGACGGTTCCGCACGTGTACTGAACGACTATTTTTAATACAGTTGCGAAAAAATGAAAAACTATTTGCTTTTTTCTCTTCTCTCCACGCAACAAATTCGTCGTATGTAGATATGTAGCAACTTTTTGACTTTTCCGGTAAAATGTTCTCCGAAGCATTTTGTGCAATTATACTGAGTTCCGGTGGTGTTAATTCAAAAAAACTAGGGTCGAAATTACTCATTTTGTGCAACAAACAACTAAACTCGCAAAGAAAATTTCTGAAAAATGGCGCCAACCGTAGAATATAAGCAGTTTTTTTTTCTTCTTCACCCATTCTGGTAGGCAAAGAAAACTATGCCCATACAGCCAAGTCTTCAGTAGAAGTTTTTTATTGATATGAAATGAAAATGAAATTTAATGAGATGAAATGAAATGAAACCTAACCAAACTCATTCAATCAAATAATTAAATCTGATATTGAAACAAATTAGTAGGTTCTTTTTACAAATATAAGTATTTGCATGAATCATAAAAACTTCTATGTTTTTTTTAGTAAAAACTTCATGGTTGGTTATTCTTTTTAATAGACATTATTTTGACAGTTGGGAAAGAGAACGCACGAGTGCGGGAAAGGTAAAAAAAAAGCACGAGTGTGTAATAGCCCACATCCCGAACGCTATACGTCCCTGCAATACGCCACTTTTTGAGCAACTGTTTTAAAAAAGAATTTTCCCACTGCTGAGTGAAGCATTCGTAGTTTTGCGTGTTACCCCTGTTTTTCATGTCACAACCATGTTTTAACAGTATACCCCGAAGTTTTCTTGAGCATAATTTAATTTCACTCTTTGGTCATACTGCTTAAGGTTACCCAATATTGTTATGTCGACAATTTTGTTTTATGTTGCCTATATACGTCCCACTGCAGGACATAGGCCTTCTCTCAGAGAGAATACGGGCTTAATTACCACGCGTGCCCACCTCGGATTGCCAATTTCAAGCTCCGAGGTATGTGAACACCTCAGACTCTCAGGTTTCCTCACGATGTTTTAAAATAGCTCTCCTGATTTTGAACCTGTCAGTAACTGCTTTACTTTATGCTTCACTCCATCGTCACCATTCGATTATGCTTGTTTACGGTTATCACAGCGCCGACGTACAATCAGCAGCAGTTACCTTTTTAACTTTTATGGCAAGTTGGCCCCTGAGAAAACTTAATTGAGAATGTAAAGGCAGACATGCTCTAGAGTGGTATAAATATAATTGGACGACTGCAATGAACTTTTCCATTGGCTTAAGATTTATAATTTTCTAGACAGATTTCTACCAATAATTTTCCTTTATTAAATTTCCCTCACATATATTACATTTTCCATACTTGGTCGATGAATTGAGTAAATACAATCTTTGTATTGTATTCTGTTTTATTAGATACCATCAAATAGGTATGCCGGCCAGTCAAATAATTGCACTGACTATACACAATGTCTCAGATTCGATGAAAATCGTGAATCAGTTCTAAACGTTGCTGATAAAGAAGCATCCAAGAAATTGTTATAATGGCATATTAATAATGTAGGTAGGTACTTGGGTTTACGGACCCATTGTCTTGATTGTCCACTGTGTATTGATAACAGTTTAGCTGGAAATAGAAATAGTTGTGCAGCAGGAATGTATAGATGACAGCCACCTCCGATTTAATCGCCTTCTACATCTCGTTGCAAAACAGCCCGTAACGTAACTGGATACGCTGCGCGGATTTATAGGTTGATGTGCCTTTGACTGTACGTTCTTACCAAGCTTCTTTGATAGTAATTGATTGTATAACATTGCTTTTATACAATAGAAATCATATGAAAACCTACATAAAATTTAAAAATATAACAATAAAAATATTTTTTTCGGGGTCACAAAATTTGCGTAAATAACATAAAACTTATTAGATTTCGTTTTGTCATCGAATTCTGAACGATTGCTTGTAAGGGTGTACCTACATGCGCAAAAACATAATTTTACGATAACCCAAATATTGATAAACGCTTCATACATTAAAGGCGTTACATTAGGGAGTGACGTTATAGTCTAAGGTCGATTTGTATGGCATGTTTTAGTACCACGTGACCATATTGACTATTCATCTGGTTATTATATAAATTAATATAAATAATTAAAGAAATACCACGTTTATTTATCTTTTAACGTGTCCTCTCCTATTCTATTAAAACATATTCTAGTGCAAGTTCTCTATTGTAAGAAATTGCTCTTTACAAGCTAGTTAGATACTATATCCGCAATGTAACTGAGTAATTCGGTGAAGGGAATATTTTTCACTTCACCTACGTAACCTATATTTCATATTAGTCAGCGTAAACGTTTGATTTAAATTAACTAAAGCAGTTCTTTTCTTTCAGTCTTGCGGCGCGACCGTTTTTGCGACTAAAACGTAACACTGTTATTGAATTAGGTAAGTAAATCTAGTACCTTTTTTGTAATGCAATCAGACAAAAAGCACTAACTAGGTATGTTCGTTATGAGTATCAAAATGATAGTTAACATCTGAAGAATTTGAAACAAAAAATTGTTAAGAATTTGTTACCTGTAAACTGACTAAAAACCGCAGTTTCAGTAAAATCGTGTTTTTTAAAACACCGTAAGAATTTAGCAAACTTGTAAAAAGGGGAACAAAGTATTATGAAAATTATTTCTTAGTTAATTGTTTAACGAATTTGTTTCAAACTCATTCGCCGCTCTCACAATGAGGCAAAAAATAAAGTTTACCCTATTTAAAGTTTACAAGAACTTATGATTTATTTAACATAGCACAGGGTTTTCCCTGGTTACAGATACCCTGTTACCAGGGCAAACCCTGTGCTATGTTTAGAACTAGGACAACTTTGAAGTATTGTAAAAGTTACTATTTATTTACTTGGGTTTTCGAAAGAACGGTTGCATGTGGTTATTGCTGTCTTGAAAAAGAAGACTTTAGAATAGTCTGCGGTGGAGATTTTAGAAGGAAATGTCGTAACCACAGATTAAATAAACTGACTCTCAGTGCTTTAGAGGAATCGTGTTTTTATAAATAAGGCTGTTTGGGCCAGGCTTACTGGTGGGAAAATCTAGAGATGTATGAAACATTTTTGTGAACTTTTGGAAAATACAGGAAGGGACGAATAAAATCTTAACCCATCATATTACCATTAGAATCGGGGTATAAGAGCAGCTCTGTTTAACTTATCCCTCGAGAAATAACATAACAAAGAGTGAGTCAATAAGAAAAACAACCAAGATATATATACATATATTTCATAATAAAATTCTTTTATTCCTTTGAAATGAAAGGTAGCATAGTTGTTTCAAACAAAAACTGGAATGAACAAAGCTGGAAGTAAAGTTTCAATTTTTGCAATATTATGCCTAGTGCATATAATACAGCTTGACAAAAATTGTAATGTAGTTAACTCCGCGTAATTTATAGCCCCCCCCATACAGGAACATTTTTCCATTGACCATATCGCCTATAGATTCTGATGGATAGTATAACGTTAATTGAATATAATAATTTTTTTTGTCTGTTTTAGCACCGGTGCGAGTTTTCAAATTATGTGTTACGATGAAATTTGGTTATAGTGTCACGAAAAAATGCGCTTGTTCTATCTCTACGTTATGACTTTCACAAGGATTTTATTTTATTTTATTTTATAAAGGAGGAAAAACAGAATTAACAAAAATTACTTAAATAGAGAAAATGAGTTAGCTTAATACATTTTGTTATTCTTCACCGATAGATAAAAGCTTAATAATCTTAATAAATGCCAAACTTGAAACAAATGGCATGCAAGAAAATATACAAAGATACACACAAAAATTAAATAACTTAAAAAATATAATACATACACATACTCGTACATACACATACACACATATACAACAATATAAAAGCATATAATTGTATTGTATAACAATTAACTGAGAATTGACACGAGTTTTCAGTAAAAAAAATGTTTTTTTAGAACATACCAGTTTCACACTGTTTCACCAGTTATTGTCGGCACGGTGGAGACAATGATGAGAATGAAGGAATTTATTTACTAAGGGCGCTTATACACGGGCGGCACGTTGCCGTTGCACGCAATCTCCTGTAAGTGTTGGACTTCCCCCTCCAGCAATACTGCTGGATTAGGAATACTCCTAACCCGAGCCTCTTTTTAATTTTCAAAGATGACATAATGGCGAAAAACAATGACAAACGGCAAAATATTTTCACACACGCTACAAAAATGCTTGGCCTCTGTCTTCAAGCACAAACGTCCAAAAATGCCGTCTCTATCTTCAAGTATCGTAAAGCCATCTAAAAATTGCTGGAGTCAGCTTAGGATGAGATAATCTGCCACTATAAAATTACTAGCCTAGTACACTTTTTTCAACTATTACACAAATACATATTTTTTTATGCTGACGATGTGGAAAAGGTTGCCAAAACCTCCATATCTTTCCGAAATCAAAATCAAACATATGCTTACGTTTGTTCAGATGTCCGCTCTTCTCTAAAACACCAAACAACAAGCTAATTAGGGAAACTGAGTCTTGATGCAGCGAAAGAGGTTCGTCTGGATCGTGGCAAGTGGCAAACTCGGGTCTCTGTCTATGCCTTTTTTTTTTAACCCTACACACAACGCAAACAGGGGTGTTATACGCTTGAAGCCTATGTCTGTGTGTCTGTCTGTACGTTCCGTCGTAGCGCCTAAACGGATCAAGCGATTTCGATGCGGTTTTTTTTTAATTGAAAGCTAGATTGATCGAGATGGTTCTTAGCCATGTTTTATGGAAATCCACTTAGCCGTTTATGGCCATGGCCAACTGCCTGACAAAACGGTAAAAGATATAGGGATGGGGTGCTTTGACTAAAACAACGTACACCCTGGGTAAATTTAGGTGAGATAAAAAAAACAAAATGGCAGAAAAAAATGGCCGCCGAACATTTTGTTACTTTGATTTGGCTGAAATTAGCGACATTGATGTGTTTTTACTTTGTATAGAACACCTATACATTCCATTCCGCGAGTTCAGTTGTAGAGTTAAGAGCAAATTTTTTGTATCGGGGAATTTTTAATTTGAAATTTATTTTTTACGATCATCAACCAGGGCCCTTATTATGCAAAATGCTTCATTATCGAAAGTAGCGAGATGGTCGCAAATCATCGCAAATCCGTATCTCAAGATATGATATAACCTCATTGGGCTATCAAAGAGCCATGCATTTCTAGCATTCATAAATCAGCGGCAAGAAATTTCGTAACTATTCAAAAAAAGAACCGTATTTGTCCATAGATTCGAGTGAATTGTCGGGCTCAAGCGCGACGTTGAACCTTCCGAACACATCGCTGCTTCATAGTAAGGGCCAAGCAATACTTAAAAAGATTTAAATATTTTTGTCATAATTATGAGATATCATCATCATCATCAGCCATTTGACGCCCACTGCAGGACATAGGCCTCCTTCGTGGTTTTCATAACCATGAGGGGTTTTGCCATAATCGCCACGCTTGGCAGGCGGGTTGGCGATCGCAGTATGCGGTTGGAATCTCAGGTAGACGCTGCTGCCCGTCTCCTGGTCATTGATTTCCTTAGTCACCTTCTAGGACATCCGCGGAATGAAATGGAGATGAGATATATTTTTTCTTAATTTTAAGGATTTTCATCAAAGTTCATTTACATCCAGGGCCTCGATTCTGTTAGTGCATTAAAACACAATGACAGATATATAGTCGGATCTCGTGACGTGTTTTTTTCTCATACCATTAACGCCTAGAAGGTTTGATACGTGAGCGCGCGTAGGCTTGAAGCGGCAATGAAATGAAATCGTACTACACTACGCTAAATTGTCATTGTACTACAATGCAATAGGTACCAGAATCTAGGCGCAGGTAGTGTATCTCCGATATGGAGTATAATTCGGAATTAGAGAATGACCACGTGTGTGTAGGATAAACTAATAATAACTGATAACCGTGCATCGTGACGTCATTATCACGCATATGGTAAAAGGTGAAAGTGGGAATTAAGAGGTGTTCCAACTACACAACCACTATTTAAAACCTCTTTGAACAAACCAACATTTGTAATGACAGTTGAGTAGAAGTATGGGGGCGGGTTCAATTACTAACATATAAATTTATTCAATTTATTCAATTTAGAGTGCCCGCTTTTACAGAATAATTCAATTTCCTTTTTCATCATATTAAAAGCCTGGTGTACCTACTAGGGATAAAACGCAAAGAAATGTCACAAAGAGTGATTAATATGTGCAAGCATAACAAAAAAATTAAGAAATTTTAACGTTTTCTTATTGGACTTAATTTAATATCGGTACTGAAGAAACGGCTGGGTTTTCACTTATTACAAAATTACATTGTACCTATAAAGTTGTCATACGAATGTCAACAGTGATATTTTTATTCGTAAATTGTCAACCAAACCTTTGTATTGCATTTATTATTAAGTATTCGGTGAAACAGGTATAGTCGACAGCGGCTAAGGTAGTTGCAAATACGCCCATAACGTAATGCACGGATGTAAAGGTTGATGTGCTATCGACTGTACCTAGGTACCTAGTTCAATGAATTCAACGAGACATCCAAAAGCCAGTACCTTTATCTGTACTGTGCCAGTACTGAACTAAGCGAATCGAACTATTAACAACTGACCTCCAAACTTATTGTACGCTCAAATAGCACACGCACGTCAATTTTTTTTTCAGCATTGCATTTTAATCAATATTGTATTTTAATCCTTATAGCCCACATAGATCGTAAATTTTCATGTCTTGATGTGTTGCCCCGCGTGTCACGGCCTCAACCGATACTAAAAGCATTACTTTTTATTAGATTCCTTAGGGTTCCTTAGTCAACAAGGAACTCTTATAGTTTCGCCATGTCCGTCCTTCCGTATGTCTGCCTGTCCGTCTGCCTGTCCGTGGCTTAGCACAGAGACGTTAAGTGCTAGACAGTAAAAATTTGGTCTAGATGTACATATTAGTACGTCAACAAAACGGTAGAATAAAATCTCCTATTAGTATTAAATGTATTAGTCCAGTCCATCCAAAGGTGGTCTGAAAGAGATCACTTTTAGTGATAAGGCCGCCATCTGTACTCTTAGGATAAGAAATATCTGTGTAATTTCCATTTTTATGTACAATAAAGTGTTCTCTATCTCTATCTCGTAATTTTTTTTTAGTGTACTTTCCCTGCACATGAATTAGGGATGCAATTTTATTTCTCACTTACACTATAGTGTAGGGTATGTTAGATTGGTCGTTTAAAAATATTGAGGGTGTAGGAAGACCTCGTGTGTGCGAAAGGTGCGATCCTCTTATATCTTGAAGAGTTGTGAAGATATGATATTCAAAAAAGGCTCAGAAGATCTGCAAGGTGCAAAAAGAATTATTCGCGAAAGTCAAGAATGAAGAAACTTATGGCAGTTTTTTTTTATTAAAAAATGTTATTTCCGATTTTTTTTGTTTTAGATATTTTGGAAACGAAGAATGATATCAAAAATTCGAGGAAAGCTCCTCTGGACAATTTCATCATCATCATCAGTCAGTCACAAGAAGTCCACTGCTGGACATAGGCCTCCTCCATGGCTTTCCAAAAAGACCGGTTGGAAGCGGCCTGCATCCAGCGTCTTTGGACAATTTAGTCAGCTACAATTTGAGCTTAAAACAAAGACGATCAGGTTAAAGGTTTGCCCTGTAACCTAACCTTTTTGAAAAAAGTCGGAACGACATTTTTCACATGACATTTATTTTACGTATCTACTCATAAATGTATCATACCATCTCGCTTAGAAAGGCAAGGGAGGGACTGTGGTCTACCTCTGCCATGTTGTTTTTTACGCTACATTTATGAAAATACTTTTAAATTGTTGTTTTTTTCTATCGCATTAGGTTTAAGCCTGTAGCCAGTTATGATAGATGTAAACTTGTAGAAATAAATAAATAAATAAATAAATCTGTATTATGTAAGGCAAATAAATTAAAGTAAATATTGTAAAATAACAAATTCTATCTATGAACTTCTTATTGTGTTTAGCTGTATGCCTAATTTTCTTTGCCTTAATACAGATACATTTATGAGTAGATACGTTAATGCACTTGTGCACAAAATTCGATTTTGTGCAGCCTATATTCTGCACAAATAAGCACTTTCAGAGCATGAGAAGCGAACATTATATTTTATAAAAAAAATTGGACTGTGAAACGTCATGTCCCGTATGGTGTTAAAAACTTTTCATGTCATCCATAAGTTAAGTTTTTTTTTAATCCCCTCTCCCTGGGGAACCTTACGTAGATGAACGTAACAAACATTTTACGCAATGGGCTCCATTGCCATTTGTGAAAACAACTCCACACAACGTGCGGATCCTTCGCATGCTCGATAGCAGCCAAGAGTTTGTTTGCCCCAAGTTTGCCCCTGTTTTGTGAGTAGCGCATGACCCTCGGCCGGCGTCGGGTAGATGGCGCGATACGAAACGAACCCTCGATTCCTAATCAACGTACGCAAATGTTCAACAGGAAAATCCATAATTATACCTACAGGCAGCTACTTTCTATTCTAGCAATGAACAAAACACGTGATGGTATCTAATACATTACTTTCGACTTATTGTTTTGATTTGTTGTGTGAGTTGGAGCTGAAGCTAAAAATATATCATGGTTTGCACTAATCCGATTTTCATCCAGCCGAAAACGAAAGCAAATTAATTGTTTCAATAGAATTCTGCCGAATGCAATAAAAAATTCAAAAGAACATCGACTGAGTATCGGAAAAGGAGACAATGGTGCTTTGACGAGTAGTCGTTAGCAGTTAGCTTGATTAGGTAGGACAAAATAATAAACTCGCCCGTTTCTGAGAACTTTTGAGAATTCTATACAGACACGTGCATCGTTCTTGACAAGTTTGCTTTATATTCACCCCCGGTTTCTCATAACAACTGATGACTGACAGCTGTTAATAGTAGATTTACAAATTGTCATTGTACAAGAAACTGCTGCAGATAAGTACTAGTACCTAAATGACATCGGCACTCGTGATCCCCATATTCATATAACTAGTGTGCCTCCGAATATTAAATAAGAAGCTAGTTGGTAGGTAGCGGAAGACTTGTCTGCACGATTTTCATTTATAGATGAAAAAATGCAGTTTTTACCTCTAAGATTTGTCTGAAGTTTTTATCTACTGCTGGCCGCTGAAGCCAAATAGGTAAGTACACAGTTAAGATTCTTTCAGCAGAAATTGTATCAAACTAAAAGATAGTTTTCCACTAGTTGCGCAAAGATGGACTTCTAAATGGGGCCACACAACAAATGCGGAAGTAAACTTCAATCGGGGACTTCTTGACCACAGTTGCACAGAACATCCCTCTCTATCGCCCCTACCACCTTCTACTGAGTCGAAGTAAGACAGACTAGTCGGATTAGAATGTAAAACACAGGGGAATGTCGGCCTTATTCAGCACGGCAGAAGGTTACATTTTTTTTTTGTTGGATTAGTAGTTTTTACTTACGACCTGTCCCCGGTGACGGGTCACGGTGAAGTAGCGAGGTCACTTCCGAAACTGTTACTAATATTAGATAATCTCTAAGAAAAGGTAACGTGGTGCTTACAAACGAAATATGCGCTGAGGTACTTCCTGCCTAGTCCTAAAAGGGACCATTGCCTGAAGCCTTGTAGGATTTGCATAGACTCGGTAAATAACAATAACAACATCCCACCAACCATCTCGATCTTGGAAGTAGGAACAGACAATACGGTATGAATACATAATGCCCCTATGTAGTTTCTTTCAAAGAAACTCGATACATTGATTTAGACTTGGTTGAGTCGTATGTAGATCAGAATCAAAGTGAACACGAGAATTTTAATGGAATACTTTGAAGAGATAAACTTCAATGAGAATCCATCAACAAAAGAATGGGGACCAAAATAGCTTTTTACACGGCTTTAAATCATGGTCTGGAAGATATTCGTTCTTTCGAGTGCTATCAAGATGTACAGAAAACGGCCGACAGCAAAAAACGGAACAAACACAACACACGTCATGAGCACGCTAATACTCTGCCGACAAACTCTATATACGTGCCTATAGACATCTCATCCTTGGGCACATAATTAACTATCGTGACAGATAACTTTACAATCGCTAAAACTCTGTCAATTAAAGAAAATTATTGAACACGGCAGCAGCGACCCTATTTGCGTCTCGCTCATATGCAGTACCTATTGTGTGAGCGAGCGGTAAATGGGAGCGAAGTAACGTTCGATCCCTAACTGAATGAGTTACTAACTTGCTCACTTCCAGCCAGCCATAGCAATATCGCAACTCCTCGCGTAGATAACCGAATCTCTCAGATACAAAGTTAAGACTCTACAAGCAAATTTGCATTGGGATGAGTAAAGTTTGTAACTCGACCTTGACATATTTCCACTCGCCGACGACCGTAGCACCAAACCACCCGAACTAATCCCGAACAGGTAGGCCCCAATTTTTGTACCACTAACTTCCATCTCGAAAAAATAACTCCATTTACAACACAAAACATATGTTAATTCACCGCGACATTGTTGGTCTGAAAATTTGTCTTTATATTATAGCCTCCGAGTTGTGTAAATAAAGATGAGAAATGAATAAAAAATTGAGTGACGGGAGCGTGACGTCACCTTAGAATTCGAGGGAAGGAATGTATACTTACTGTGGCTGCGAACTGCGCGGGGTAGTGGCGCGGGGGTGATTGGGTTTGGTGGTCGGCCGCGGGTGGTCGCGGCGCGAAGGACGCGCGGGGCCGCTCACGTCTGCCAGCGCCGTGGTCGCGCCGCACACTGCCTAGCCCCGCTGATAAGCCGTGATAAGTGCGGCGTCAGCCGTGGTATTGACACACAGTTCGGTTGCCATCACACCTCAAGTGCTCGCCGATTACCGGCAAATCTCCGTGACAGTTTATGATCTCCTAATCACCATTTATCGGTTCCGAAATTCCCGCCAAAATAGGTAATGACAGACTTTTGACTAGAGTCTTTCACTAGACTAGGCCGTAGACTCGAGTTTGTGTCAATATAAGTAGATTTATTTGATCTATACCGATCTTTGATTCCTGGCCTATGAGAATTCGACGTACATTCGACTGCACAGTCGATGCACAGCCGACTAACCCACAGTTTTAACTTTCTCTGTTCTGTGGTTTTAACAAGTAGGAAGACTAATTTTTACTAATGAGGTACCCAATGTACATGGATTGGTCATAATAAACTATGAATTACAGTTTTATGAAACGTGTCACATGTTATACTCACTTAATAAATAAAATAACGTTGTCGTAAGATTATTCTTATAATTTGTTTGTGACTTACCGATATGATAAAATAGAATCCCAGCATTAGAATCGAAGTGGCCATGACGATCACCGTTCGCAGCCGGCGTGTGATGTAACTTTTGTGATGTCACTAAAACGTTGTATGCGGCGAAACTTAATTGACTTACCTATTGACTTACACTAATATAATGCCGGTATCAATGTGCATTGCTTTTGTGTTTTTCGGTTTGATTTGAAAATAATAATTCGTTTATGTACAAGAAATAAATCTGCACAAAGGCGACCTAAAACTGACATCCCTCTCACACTAACGATTTGCGAGCGATTTCAAAGCGATGCGATTGCGCAGCGAGCTTGCCGCGATTGCATAGCGATTGCGTGGCGAGCATGCCGTGACGCGACGACGAGCTTGAACACTCAGTAACAAAATGGATTGATCTGACGAGGAAATACTACTGCTAGCCTTGTTACTTCGAAGACGCAGAAAACGAAAGCATCGACTAAGTATCGATTATCAAGTAATCGACTAGGAGAGAGAGCGACTGCTATATATTCCATGCAACGGGACGATTTTGAATTTTAGTTATAAATAACTTGTATCCATTGTATCAACGACGATTGTACCTCTAAACGATGCTACGTCCGCTTACACACGTATTTTACTATGATTCAAGTGGGGCAGGCCAGACTGTCGAACGCGATTATACAAAATGGCGTCGATGGTGACAATCGCGGCGAGCTCGCTGCGCAATCGCATCGCTTTCAAATCCCTAGAAAATCGCCAGTGTCATAGGGCTCTAGCAATTCTTTTCTACCTGCTAATCAAGGTGATGCGAATAGTAAAAGAGATATGCCAGTAAAGTGTTCTTAAGAAATATCTCTGGCCAATGTAATAAAATATAATATAACGTATGTTAAGCTATAATACCTATACATCACGCTATATCTTAATTAATAAATCACTTACTATTATTAAATACTTTCAATAAACTCTAAGGTACATAATTTTTATAAATTATATAATTACATAGGTATATCGAATCACCCTGAAGTCCGTCATTATGTGATTAATTTAAGTTTATTAAGGCGTATATTTTTTTCTAACTCATTTTTAAGCGTACAGTAAACTCATACTACTTACCTTAACACGCGTGGTCTGTACTAGATTACGTTATTGGTGACTTTTCACAACTAAAATGTAATTGGTGATCAGCTGCTACCGACTGAACCGATATTGTACAATATATGAACTGTGTAGCTATTAATTAGGTTTTGATTAGTTTATTTGACAGACCATTAATTCGGACAGAGTTCGTCAGTACCTACCTAACTGCACATCTCAGAACAAGGACTGGGCTTGAACGCTGGCTGGCTGACCGCACAAGCCATCTGATATCCAACGTGAGTCACACGATATTAGTTGTTTTGTGTGAGTAAATATATCCAATTAAATTTTACAGAGCACCAACCCGCGACAACCTAAATCAGAATATAATAAGACTGACAGCATTATTAGGTACCAATTACTAGACATGACTAATTAGCGAAGGCACCTACTAAATAAGAGGGTATGAAGATCTAGATATAAAGGGTGCGCTATGCCAAACTCTCGGCAAACACGCGCTGCGTATACCTGTTTACACGAAAAAAATCGTTCGAACTATTTTAGACCTACCTCCATCATCGAGGCCAGCCACTCTATTCTCGACGTTATTATGTTCCAATTGAGTCACAATTAAATGCAATAAGTCAGAAATAACTACTTAACAATAAACAGCGAGTACATCACTCACCTTCGATTCGCCGATAACATAGTGATAACAGCTGAGACCCTGAATGATTTGAGTTCAATGCTCTATGACCTGAACAGAGCTTCTAACAGAGTGGGTCTTGAAATGAACAACGACAAGACTAATATAATGTCGACCTACCATATAGCACCCACTCCTATCAAAATAGCGGCTCTGATCTCGAAGTTGTCGACCACTATGTATATCTGGGACAAACAGTCCAGTTAGGTGAGTCCAACTTCAAGAAAGAGGTTACTCGTAGAATTCAGCTCGGATGGGCAGCGTTCGGGAAACTAAAACACATTTTTGCGTCCTAAATACCTCAGTGTCTCAAGACGAAGTTGTATAGCCAATGTGTGTTGCCAGTGATGACTTATGGATGTGAGACCTGGAGAGAGCAGCTGTATTAGGAGTTTCACTGCGTGATCAAATCAGGAATGAGAAGATCCGCAGAAGAACCCGAGTTACTGATATAGCTTGAAGAATATTGCTCGGTTGAAGTGGCAGTGGGCGGGGCACATAGCTCGGAGAACTGATGGCCGTTGGGGCGAAAAAGTTCTGACCTGGCAACCGCTAACCGGACGACGCAGCGTGGGCAAGCCCCCCACCAGATGCGGGATGCGGGCGGCACAAGACCGGGAAGCTCGGAAAACCACGAGGGAGGCCTATGTCCTGCAGTGGGCGTCAAATGGCTGCTGATGATGATGATGAAACGTTTTACTTGTAAGAAATAGCTTTAAAGTTATTGGAACTTCAGAGCGCACCGGAAACATACTTGGCATGTTTGGCTGAAAGCATATTTTGGCCAAACTATAATATAATATAAATTAATGTACTCAATTGTAACGCAAGTTGGCTAAATTAGAGTTGAGAGTAGGTGGGCAGTTAAGTTAAAGTATAAAAAAATGCAGAAAGCCACATTGCTCAAAATTTTAATTTCAGCACCGAAAAACTGTGTAACATTTAAAATTACTTACATAATTACATACCTGGCATATTTTCGTTATAAAACTATTCAACCTCCCTGAAAACTTGCCATTTGTTTAAGTCGCACAATACTTTTCCATGCTATTTATAGCACCGCTAATCCAGGAATTCGGTATAATCATAGAGATAGTTAGATATAGATTAGGAACGTGCGAGTGAAAGGGAAAGCCACTAAGGCTACCTCGAAACAAATAGTAGCTGTACAAAACTAGAATCAAACATAAATCAGAACAGTTATCGGAGTTTCAGTAAAACTCGGGAAGCGCCGCCACCCTGGAGTTCTACAGGTTAACTTAGTGTAATCACGGTATGGGCTAACAAACCTATCGTTGAAATCAAAGCGAAGCGAACGAAAATCTCGTTCAATTGTAAAACTAAGTATGTGTGTATCTACATTATAGATAGTTATTGTCAAATCTCGTACAACGCTCTTCAAAGTCGTCAACAAAACGCTGCCAAGGATGTAATATCACCGGTCATCACCGGAACTTCCCTGGATTTTCACTTGTAGTATTAAAAACGTTGCACATTGCGCATACTTGTAGTGACACCTGTACACTACGTATAACTGCTGGGATACTCACTGCATCAATTCTGCACCGACCATGCGTTCCATACAGAAAGATTCTGCTCTTCGATTATAGCTCGCTGAGCTTCCTGACAAGGTACCGACTTTCTGTCTCGTAATCCAAGGTAAGCTTGTCCGTTTGTAATGGACCGCTTTCTACACTGCATTCGTCCTAACAGGTTAAGGGCATTGGATTCCAGTTTACATCCAGGTTACTTTTCAAGTTAATTTCTATTTCTCTTTCGGCAATCTGCCCTTGCATGGAAGGAATTGCAATCGGCAATAAGGCCGCCAACTTTTGTAACTATTGTCTCTGTAATAGTTCTTCTACTGTGTACAACAAAGAATATTCTTGTCCTATCTTAATCTGAAGTTCGCGACCAAAAGCGAATTTACCGCACCAACTCGTTAAGGGATCCAGTGGGCCAACTAGCGCCACCAATAAAAAAAACATAGGTATTATCTTCTTTTACAGATCGTATTTACAAAATGTGTTTGTACAACCTCTCAATCAGGTCAACTGTGATTTTTAGGACCCACGACAAAGAACCTAGGACCACGGACCTGGGACTAGATAGCATTGATGCTAAAACTAGCCGTTTTTAGCGTTAATGCTATCTAGTCCTAGGTTCTTTGCCTTAGGTTACGGCCTTGGGTCCTAAAAATCACTTCTAGTTCTAACACGATTAAGAGATTGTACAGACACTTTTTGCAAATTCGATCTGTAAAAAAAGATATGATATTTTACCTCGGTGGCACTTGTGTTACCCCCTGGAGCCCCTTAATAATTTTTTTTCTTGTATTGTAGTGTATAGAGGGGACTCCGGGGCCTCCAACTTTTGCAGGAACTGTATGTATTTTATAAAAGATAAACAATACGATATTTCACTGTAACATTTTTACGACGTTCTGCCTGAAGGCAAGCTTCTGTATTTTAGACAGAGAAGGTAATCCGGCATCCATCTAAGTATTCAAATTAGTGACAAATACTCCCGATGGCCAACAAACAAGTACAAACTAATTTCAGTAGTCATACCAAGTTTATCTCATTTCGCTTATTCTGCCGCATCGTAATTGCTACCTCGTGTAGCGTCAGCTTAGCTCTTTTGAACCTTCCATTGTGGACATAGATCAGCTAATCGGTGGTGTCACATAGGACGTTAACCGTCACTGCACGGCATCGTTAGACTAGCATTCGTACAACGTTGCCGCAACATTCGCTCAAGGGCCTTTGTAAATTTGTGACACTACCGTCAAATGATGTCGTGTCATTACGGTTATCGTCCAATTCCGTCCCATACCTCGTATTGGTGCCGCCAGGAGCCTGTTTCATAGAACTACAGTTTAAGTTAATAAACCAAGGTTGCGCACCACTTCTTAAATGTCATTGAAATCACCATTTAAATCGACTTTTGTATAAAGAATTTTAGTGAAATGCTGTTTAAACTACATTTAAGAAAGTGGTACAAGTCAGCCTTAGCTTACTATGACAATTCGACGTACATTGCAAAGTCGATTAACCCACAGATTAACAAGTAGGAATACCTCGCAATGTACCTCGAATTGTCATTATAAACTACGAATTGTTCTTTTATGAAACTAGGCCCAGACCATAATTTTAACTAGGATTATGTCTCTCTACCAAAAGGTTATACGGTGTACGGATGAAAAGCTCAAGCACATAACGGAAACCCAAACAAATAACAAATAGACACACAATGTTTTTTTTTTTTATTTTAAAAGTAAATACTTATTTCAATGTAAATAACCAATAACTGACATTATATTTATTTTCAATTAACTTTTTTTTTATATGTAAATTGTCTGAATAAAGTTCTTGATGACCTTATAAAGTGATAAGGACATTTCCAACCTTTCAACCAATCTTAGCGTGTTCTAAAATTAGTGCAATTATTAATTATTCTCTTTGGAAGAATGAAAAAGGAACGGCATACTGAATAATAGATGTAGCTTCCTTCGTAATGTATGTAGAACGCCATTTCGTAATTGTTACTTTTTAGGGTTCCGTAGTCCGACAAGGAACCCTTATAGTTTCGCCATGTCCGTCAGTTTGTCTGTGTGTCCGTCCATCCGCGGCCTAGCGCAAAGACCGGTGGTACTAGAAAGCTGTAATTTGGTATATTATGTATACATATTTATCACGCCGAAGAAAGTTAAAGGATTATTAGATTGTAAAATTGGATTTTTTTTTTACCGTACCTCCCCTAACATGAAAAGTGAGCATGTTTTTTTCTCGTCTACCCCATCATGTGGGGCATCGTTGGATTGGTCGTTAAAAAATATTGTAGGAGTAGAAAGACCATTTTTTATTTAGCATTCTGTTTGCGAAATATTAAGCTTTAAAGCGCAAATTTTTGTCCCCCCCTTTCCCGGCTAAACGTTTGATTATAGAAACTTGAAAGACATCAGGGTAGTAGCAAATATCATCATCAGCCATTTGACGCCCACTGCAGGACAAAGGTTATGAAAACCATGAGGGGTTTTGCCATAATCACCACGCTTGGCAGGTGGGTTGGCGATCGCAGTATGCGGTTGGAATCTCAGGAAGACGCTGCTGCCCGTCTCCGGGTAAATGATTTACTTAGTCACCTTCTACGACATCCACGGAAGGAAATGGAGTGACGCTATTCTTAATCCGGCGCCACACAGCACATATAATGAACTTAAAAGGAAAAATATCACGGCTAAGTAGACTTTATTAGTTAACGAGTAATAGGCAACCAACTTATCCATTGAAAATGACTTCGACGGAGTTGTTAGTTCTGTAAAGCAGATAAAAAAAAACCCTCTTTCTACGGAACCACGCATTGCGCGTGGCCCGACACGCAATTTGCCGGTTTTTTATTCTTTTTAATTTAGACGCATCATGCGCTCTCTCACGCACAGTTTGGTGTGGCTGCTGATTACCGGCCTATGGGAGGTAAATGTGCCAGGGGAGGGGTACACGTTTAGATGGGATGTAGGCGGCAGATCCTCAGATATGAGGGAATGACGAAGATGGAGATTCTTCCTTGTACTATAGGGCAAAGATCAATTCTAATAATATTGATTTAAATATATTAAGCGGTAGAACGTCGGCTTCTCATTCGGGAGGTCGTGGGTTCGAATCCCGGCTTGTACTAACTTTATTTTCTAATCATAATTTACATGACTTTGTTTTCTAAGTTACGAACATTTGTGAAATTACGGTACTACTACAATACTACTCGCTAACTGTGAAGGAAAACATCGTGAGGACACCTGAGGTATTCACACATCTCAGCGCTTGAAATTGCCAATCGGCAGTGGGCACGCGTTTTGATGAAGCCCCAGCTGCTGGCATTTTTTAACGCCATACACCGAAGTTATTGTGAATAAATTTTAAATTTAAATAAAATACTGGACAGGCTGCACAAGAACCTACTCTTATTTCGAGTTATATCCCCTTATTCACTCGAATAGTCGGATGAAAACGTAGAGAGCCCGCGCGTGCAAAAGAGTGTGTTAGCACAAAAATTCCACGTGTCCCTGACGACCGTAATAGCCCGTTCCCCTTTCAGCAGCTGTGTAACTGGACTCCCACTAGGGACTCACCTCTCTGGACACGTTTATTGAAAGGTCCGTCTGACCCCGGAGCAAAGCCTTTAGGCGGCTTCTCTCCGTAACTTGTGATCAAGACCTGTGACTAGTATAAAATGCCATTAGCATTTTTTACACTTTCTTTAGTGCAATAAAGAATTAATAATAAACATTGAATTTGAAGACTAATTTTATTTCGCTTAATTTTTTTTTTAGAGCTCCTTATAGGATTGATGGAAAACGGGCCACTATTAATAATTATGCCTAGTCCATCTGTCTGCCTGTCTGCCCGTCCTACATGTTAAGCATTTCAGTGTTGTTTATAAAAACTCGATTCTCCCCTAAAGTACTCCTCAAATGCAGTTCAAATAGTCTGTGGTGAAATCTCTCCCTTCACCACAGGATAAACTGTATTTGAGGAGTATGTTTGTCTCTTGAACAGTATAGACCAACGTTTAATCTGCTTTCATGGATTAAATAATTACCTACATGGTTGAACCGGGAATCGAACCCGCTACATGAGAAAAAAACTTACCCTGTAGCTTTATCATACCGATCAAAAGGCTTCATCATAAGGATTATTTTTGCTAAATAACACAGTGCCTGCAATAAAAGGAAGACCATGAATTTCAACATTTGATGTGAAATTTTGTTCAGAAAAATGAAAAGCTGACATTGCCTTAAGGACATACAACTGACATTATCATTTTAAAGTACCTATTACTAATGAACATCCACCGCAACATGATCAAAAAATCAACAGGGAGCGAAATAATCAAAAGAGTGCGACTTTGTATTCAACAGAATGGGAGTCATTTTGAACATTTGATAAATTAAATTTTCTCAAACATGCTTGGAAATTTGAGCATCATTTCGACAACCTTCTTCGACGAGATAAATCGAAATTGCTATACTGGCCAATTATACGCGAGCAGCGGCTGGAAAAAGTTGTATGAAAATTCATAACTGTCGTGTTTTGTGGCCAGAGAAATTAGGTGCATACCAGTACATACGAGTACTACTAAACTCATATCCGTCGTGTTATTTAAAAATGGAACGATCTTTTACTCCAAACAATGACAACCAAGGAGGTAAGTTATCAGAGGTTTTATTTAAATTTCGAACTGGCTTGCAAAAGAACACTTTAAAATTATTGTTGTTCGTTCGTGGTTCGTCTGATTTTGAAAGTTTATTGAATTTAACAGAATGAGTTCAAGTGATGAAAATGTGAACTTATTTTAACGCCACCTGAAATTCAAGAGAAATCGAAAGAAAAATATTTTTCAAATAAAAAGTTCTGCCTTAGTACTCGACAGTACGACAGTTTTAATTTCCGCGCATTATTTGAGAAAAATCATGTAGAAGCCTTGGCCACAACTAGGCATCGGCTTCGCCTCGGCCCACATTTCCACGTTCGTCCATCAATGCCTCTTTTGCTGGCCGCTGCAGTAATGTACTATGATTAATTTTGAATTAAAAATGTTAAAATTTATTTCTGACACTACATTACTTAGCAAAAAATAATCCTTATGATGAAGCCTTTCGATCAGTATGATAAAGCTACAGGGTAAGTTTTTTTCTCATGTAGCGGGTTCGATTCCCGGTTCAACCATGTAATTATTTAATTGGCATAGCCGTGGGACGCCCTGTAGAGAGAATATTTTTTGTTGTTTACCGGAAGTTGTGAGTTTGTGTTATGTTGAGTAAATCTGGAACCTCCTGCTTGGCAGGGGAATTTAACAGAATCAACTAGGCGCTTTAAGACTTTTAAGATTTACTCTTATAATTATTATAGTTTACCTAGGAAAATAAATACGAGCTCGGAAATGAAGTCCCAGCTTTCAACTACCCCTAGTGTACCTAGAATGAGAGATGATTGGCTTAACGCCCACTAAGTGGGTCTTAAGTCTTAATACTATTAATACACTAGCTGTGCCCGCCACTACGTTCGTGTTGGATAAGAATAGAAAGTACCCTTACACCTTAATCAAACCATGGACCTATCTCCGTTCTAAATTTTGTCCTTTGAGACCTTTTCGCGGTTGTATTAAATTTACCATTCTATTATCCTACCTCACCACGCCATCTGCCGTCGGCGAATCCTGTCGCCCGCTCAAACTATTATTAACCTTATATTTCAAGCACTGAATTCAGGTTACACCGAAATCAAAAAAGAGTGCACCGAAATCAGAAATGAATGTGCTAATTTTCGTAAGAATTTTTTTAATATAACGGAAAATTGGTGACACTGTCGAAAAGGTCTCGGGATTGAAGTGGAAATAGGCGGGACACTTGGCGAGGTGGAAAGACGGCAGGTTGACCAGGGCAATCGCAGAGTGGCGGTCGGGAAAAGGACGACGGTCAGTGGGCAGACCAGCGGCCCGATGGTGGACGATGTAGTGGAGTCGGTTGAGGGTCCGTGTATGCGGATGGCATGGGGCCGTGAGAGATGGCATGTAACGGAAAAGGCTTATACCCAGCAGTGGGCTGATGATGATGATGATAGTGAATGGAATGTTATTGAAAATATTTATCAGGAGACACAGGATTTTTAAGTTAAAACGGTGTAAGCAAATTAATTAATTAAATTAACCCGTATAATTGGGGTTTTTAGCTTGCCTTTCCGTTTTGTAAGGTATTTGATAGCCAACTGCAACGATGTACAATAATAAGTACAACTTAGTTTGATTCTGAAAAGAGTCACGAAAGCAAACTTCACTTCACATGCAATACATTGGAAAATAGGCCCTTTTGGACATTCCCGGAGATGCATCCAGTTGTCATTAGTGGTCCTGATATCGTCGGTCTGACGAGGTGGCGGGCGTCTCATTTTGTGTTTGACAGTAAAAACTTTTGACTTAATTGGTTAATGGTTCTTCAGCAGATATGACTAACCCACCGTTATTTCAGCTTGCTAATCTTAGTGACTATAACAAAAACTTTAGAATGCTGAGGAACTTTAATTCGGTGGACTAGTCGTATTCATATTTGTCGTATTTCATATTTGTCGTGTTCATATTTTAGTTCCATTGATCATTACCAGCAAAAAATTTTAGACACTATGGAATGGCCGAGGACAACACCTGGCGAGATTTTCCGAACACAGCCCAACCCAGCTGGATTTTTCTTATGGCCTGGTTCTTTAATTAGCCGCTGTCCAGTGGAAGTCTGCCTCAAGTAGACATATTCCTAAGCAACTTTACAGGCCATATTCATGAACGAAGATCGACTCCGATTCTTTCTTTGAAAATGGGCTTTTTGTTGATAAGCAAATAGATTACAAATACAAATATACATCATAACAATTAATAATAAATAAAATTGTCAAATTACATCCAATCAAATTAAGTAATATTAAAAAACATGAATTATATGGCACGTGGCCATCCGAATGCGGTATGCCGCAAAAAAATTCGTATCTCAGGGTTATAATTACCCGCTTTCATAAAGATAATATTTTACTTACTTTTAGCTACGGCCGAGAATGGAGGTCCAAACTCTTTTTCAGAAGCGCTACAAAATAAATGTGGGCATGTATTTTTATATTAGGGGTTAAAGTATGAAATTGCCGTTATATTGCAATAGGTTCTTTGAATTGACATAGAATCTTCATGGTTTGAGGTTTTCGAATGAAACTTTTTTCAAATGGTTTCTATGATGTTCTTTTTTTAAAAAATGTGAAACATTTGAATATCAACTTTCAATTGTTTTTGTTATTCAATTTAGACAAGAAAGATGGATACTGCGAAAATTCGAGTGATTATGAGGCACCCATTTTTCGTATTTTTTTATTTTATTGATTTGACGCAAGTGAGTCAATATTGTGGGTAAGGTAACGTTAAACCATGCCGCTAATTCCTGGGTAGTTTGACTAGGGTCGGCTTCCACTATCTCTCTTAATTCATCGTTATTCACCTGTGTGGGCGGTCTTCCTCGTGGCTCGTTCTTTAAGTCGAAATTTCCATCACGAAAGCGTTTAAACCAAAATCGCACGGTGCGTTCATTAGTAGACCCCTCTCCAAACGCAGCATTGATATTGCGGGCTGTTTCTGCCGCGTTAGTTCCGCGTCGGAACTCGTATTCAAAAATCACTCGAATTTTCGCAGTATCCATCTTTCTTGTCTAAATTGAATAACAAAAACAATTGAAAGTCGATATTCAAAAATTTCACATTTTTTAAAAAAAGAACATCATAGAAACTATTTGAAAAAAGTTTCATTCGAAAACCTCAAACCATGAAGATTCTTTGTCAATTCAAAGAACCTATTGCAATAAAACGGCAATTTCATACTTTAACCCCTATTATTATTTTTCTTGTACCGTGTTTTACGTGCGCAATAAACTATTTCCAGGTGGAATAGAATAGTTAATCAATGTTATACAGTGATGTGTCATTTAAATCTACAAACATACATACATAAACTCACGCTTGTATCCCAAGTTAGACATCTATATTCTTAAATATCACTGATTTATGCGCACTATTATAACATAAATAATATGACCAACGTTCAATTGTGGAAAGGCTTCGCAAGGCACGTTAAGCTGTTGGTGCCGGCTGCCGTCGATAGATGGCAGTCGTTAAGCCAAGTCAGAGGCCTTAGGGCGGCTTGACAACTTCTGACAGTAGACGAGCCACTAGTCTACAAGCCTCCACCAATCCGGAATTGGCCCCCGTGGTGGAGTATGGCCTATACCTTCCTCAGGGAAGAGACCCGTGCCCCTCGGTGGGGACATAATGGGTTGATGATGATGATGATGATGAGCGGGGCTTGTCAATTGTGTTACCAATCGGAGCAAGTTCAGTATGACCCGGCCAAATATCTATGCACCTGCCACCGTCAGACCGCCATCTTGCGAGGTGCCTAGATATTTTAACGGGTAATACTGAACTCGCTCCGATTGGTTAGCAACACATTTGCTCAAATTACATCGAGTTTTAGCGTATACCTTAACGGTCGGGTGGATGTTCGTAACTGCGCATTCAATGCATTTTGTTGTGGGAAGCAACACATCATAATGCTGCAGAAGTTTATTCATATTAGGGCTTAAAGTATTAAATTGCCGTTTTATTGCAATAGGTTCTTTGAATTGACATAGAATCTTCATGGTTTGAGGTTTTCGAATGAAACTTTTTTCAAATAGTTTCTATGATGTTCTTTTTTTAAAAAATGTGAAACATTTGAATATCGACTTTCAATTGTTTTTGTTATTCAATTTAGACAAGAAAGATGGATACTGCGAAAATTCGAGTGATTTTTGAGTACGAGTTCCGACGCGGAACTAACGCGGCAGAAACAGCCCGCAATATCAATGCTGCGTTTGGAGAGGGGTCTACTAATGAATGCACCATGCGATTTTTGTTTAAACGCTTTCGTGATGGAAATTTCGACTTAAAGAACGAGCCACGAGGAAGACCGCCCACCCAGGTGAATAACGATGAATTAAGGCGGTCTGACGGTGGCAGGTGCATAGATATTTTGCCGGCTAGTACTGAACTCGCTCCGATTGGTAACACAATTGACACGGCCTGCCCGCCTTCCCCAATTATTAACGTTGGTCATTTTTTTGCGCTAGTTAGATCTTTGTTTTTGACTATCACTGATTTATACGCACAATATTTTATACAATTATAATAATGCGTATAAATCAGTGATAGTTAAGAACATAGATGTCCAACTTGGGATACAGGCGTGAGTTTATGCGTGTATGTATGTATGTAGATTTAAATGACATATCACTGTATTACATTGAGTACCTATTCTATTCCACCTGGAATTAGTTTGATAAGATGCGCCGACCGGTAAATTTCATACAATCGCGAAAAGGTTTAAGGGGTAAGGGGGCACTTCATATTCTAATCAGTTTTCGGCCTGTACAGTGTCAAGTCCTTTTGCCAGTATTTCGCTCATGGACCGGTGTTTAAACTCAGGAAATAATATTACGTATAAAGAAAATCCAGCCGTTAAATGATCACCAGTATAATCAAATGGCGCTATAAAGCCTCACGATCCAGTTACGCGTTCCTTTCATGACCGGAATAAAAAACAAATTTCTCACCTTTACCCCTTACGCCGAACATCCCTCCGCAGCCTTGCCGCTGCCCCCGCGACCCTTGCACCCCTTATCAGGGGGAGGGCCGGCCTCGTTCATTGTTAACGTTATGATTATGGCTGATAAACTTGATATGATGGACCAGTCAAAACGTGGTTAAGGTCCTATCGCCAAGTTTAAAAGCCATGCGAATGGTGGTGTAGTGATCGAGTTGCCTGTCTCTCTGCAATGTGAACGGGTGGTGTCCGCATTTCTGGCCGGACCATTAGTGTTTTCCTACTTTACAAACTCGACCAGAAAGCAGTGGTTAACATGGTGCAGTCGACAGCAAGTCCACCTTTGCATTTTTACGGTGTGGTCGCCTTTAGCGTAACTAATTACAGTGCATGTATGTAAAGGTTGACGAGCTGTCTACTGTGCATTGACATTCAACATACTGGCTGTTTTCAAACAAAGGATCTGTTTCAAACTAAAAAAAAACTTTTTTAGGGTTCCGTACCCGAAGGGTGTCAAACGTGACCCTATTAAAGGTCTATATCTTTGGAACCGTAGTAGGTAGCCAGTTGAAACTTACACAGAATATGTGTTATTCCGGTGGATTAAAAATTATAAAAGGTAAGGGCGCTCTTGATACAACAAACGTGTTTTTTCGCCGTTTTTTTGTTTATGCTCTATCGTAAAAACGGTGATACATACAGGCCTCAAATTTGGCGTGATTGTGGGACATGTTATATATTCTGAAAAAATTATAAAAAAGGCCGTCTTTCTCATTTCCTTCAGTAACATTCCATCGTAACCTTATCTGGAAGAAATTCCTTTTAGCAATAAGGCCACAAATTGTACTATGTACCTTTGTAAATATTTTGTGAATGTTTTTTGTCCGGTGTAAGTGCAATAAAGAGTTATTCTTATCTTAACAAGATTGAGAGATAGGTCTGACACTTTTTGCAAAAATGATCTGTAGAAAAATATTTTTTTTCCATTGGTGCTGCGGCGCTAGTGTTACTCTATGGAGCCCCTTAAGGAGTATACCGTGTTATAATTTTTTTTCCAACTTTGCGACTTTTCAGACTAGTTGCATCATACGCATGTTGTGCTTTATCAGCACTTTATGAGCAGGATTGCTCCAGAATAGAACTATATGTAGATAATTAAACGAGTACTAGTGCCTGTAACTATCTTCAGTAAAACGATTATAGGACATAATAATACTAGTGCAAGATAGTAATAGGACTTAACAAATTTTGGTAAGCTATTTATTGGAGAGCGTTATAAAAACATAATGCTCCTGTAAGTGCGCCCAAATCGGTCTTTGTATTATACTAGAAGACTGTTACAGGAGTGTCGAAAAGTAGCCTTGAAGACAGTTTTACGAACTATTTTGCTACTTGGGAGTGCACCACTCTACATCGTTTATAAATATGAACCTCTTGAAGAGATTTGCAATGAGTATTCGCGCTTGGTTAAGCAAAATGTATGACACGAGCCTGCGAATTTCCATAACAAATAACTTTAATACACCTACCACATTACATCATTTATTGAATTCAGTCAACAATTAACCAACTTTTACAGAGGTCAATAAATTGTCATCTGTCTAATGTTTAATTTTGGGGCTCAATACTTACTTATATTTGCAGTTGTACGAAGCTTAATATTTACTTACGTATTAAAGTGGATTGAGAGCGTTCATCAAGCTTAACGGGTGTGTTGTTCACTACTCAACTAACATCTTAACAGTTGCATGTCAATACACTTATGAAAATATTATGTACGTTAGAAAAAATATCAAAGACTTCGAAAATGTTGGTGGCTACCATAATGTTAATACTAGAAATAAACATTTCCACAATTCAGACTTGCAAAAGTTAACACATCCTTTATGGGGCACTGTATAAGGTTCTACAACAAAATTCCTCAAAATATATTAGAGTTACCTCCAACGCGATTTAAAAAATGTGTTAAGCACATTCTGTGCAAAAAGGCTTACTATAACATCAAGGATTATTTAGAAGACAAAGATGTTTGGCATTAAACAGTAGATTAATATTATTTAAAGGACGATTATGACTAGTGTTCAACACATTCATGACTAATATTTTAAGTTGAAAACTCTGTTAATCAAGTTAAAACGTGTTTTGAAAAGAATAAATGTGGAGTTTCTTTGTTAGCTTCTTCTCCACATAATCCATTAATTGTGAAACTAACAACTTTGACGTTCATTAAGTAAACATTCTGTTTTTACAATGAATAAAAATATTTGAATGAATTGACTCAGAAGCACGTGTCTAAAATATCGTAACCACTTATCTGAAGATACATTTGCTGCATTTCTGTCATATTCTAAAGGACCGAGATCTCATTAACTTTACTGTACAGTGTACAATTGTACGTACATCCTCGCATGTACAATTGTACACTGCCTTTCAACGCATTAATATAAATTCAACGCACTTTAATTCGGGGCTTCCGCTAAAGATGCTCAAAAAAAACGCTCAATCATGCCACCAACGTTTGCAAGTTGTTAAAATATAAAAGGGAACTAATGGACTTCGGCAATGTTTTTGTTTTAAACATGAAAGCACTTATCTCGATAACCACTGAACCGCACCGAACGCACCACAACACCATTTTCTAGGTAGGTTTATGTTAACTAACATTTTGGTGTAGGTACCTATGTTTGGTAATTGTAGGTATTGTAGAAGAATATTATGTTGTTTTGGTTTGAACATAATGAAAGAGCGCCAGCGAGGGGACGTATTAGCGAAGGACTAGATAAAATGTAGGTACCTGAAACCGGAGTGCTTGCTTGCAGAGACTAATGAATGTTGATGAACCGAAAGAGGCTTTGCAGGATAGTGGCAAGTGGCAAACCCTCGTATCTACCTACCTCTCCGGGAGACAGGCGGGAGTCGGAAAGTAGATATTTTTCTGAGTTCCTGCAGCGAGATCTGCAATTATTTCTTAGTAACTACTTAATTTTATCGTTGACGGATTGCCTGAAATGTATTCACCGTGTCCAGCATATTAAAGACATTAAAAAACTAAGAATAGCGCAACGTATCAAGTGAACAAAACGTTCAGTAAATATTTCGTCGCCCCATCGCTACCGGAAAGCATACCCCAAATGAGCGCCTTGTCGAATTTGCCAAGCAATAATGTGCACGCTCTTAAAATTGCGCAGAGCGAATTTCAGATTTTATAGATGACTAGCTTCTTCCCGGATCTTCGTCGGCGTGAATTTCAGAATTGTGTCTAGAGGTGGTATTGCTTGTGCAAATTCATAAATATAAGAAAAAAAAGGTCGGATTAACCGGGCGAGTCTCTTAAGAGCTTACGTTGGTTTCGTGGTTACGAAGCACCAGTTACCTAGGCGGCCGAAAGGGTTCAATAAAGTGTCATCAATAGGTACGTGCCGGGGGTCGACCTTTAGAATAAAAAGTATCCTATGTGTTAACATAGTAACATAGTACATTGACATTCAGCAAACAGAATGTAAATTCTTTACGTTGAAATAAATTATTGATTTCTGATTTCTGAATCCTGAGCCTTATATCATAGAACTACCCACTATTCATGGTTTGCTATGACAATTCGATGATTGATTAAGCAAAGTTGATTAACCCACAGATTAACAAGGAGGTAGACTCGGCCTACTGTACATCAAATTGTCGTAATAAACTATGAATTTTAGTTTTATGGAATACGCTATAACCTGGTTGTAAATTGTCGGTGTTCCTTCATGCACATCTGTTCAGCCGTTTTTGCGCATTGAACTACCTGAGAAAACTATTATAATATGTGTGTGGTAGGTCCGTAGGTCTGTATGGATTTTCTGCGTTCGGAATACCGATTCGATATTTCGAATCGAAATGCTGAAACGGAATTCCGACCGCATGTGGCCGCCCTAAATACATTGCACTCATACGTTGTCAGTTGAGAGACTATGAAGTTACTTTTTGCTATAATATCAAAACAAACCGGCAAACGTTGTCTTGCAATATTAATTAGCCTAAGTTTTTGATTTTTATGACAAATAACGACGATTCGATAATAGCATATTTCATTACGAGTGCGGAAAGCCTGTCATTGCAAAGAGTTCCAACAAATGTGTACCCGAGCCGAGGCGCAGCCGAAGGTGAGGGTTGACAGTCGGAACAAGTTGCAATGACGCATGACGGTTCCGCACGTGTGCTGAACAACTATTTTTAATACAGTTGCGAAAAAATGAAGCAACTTAAAATTTTTGGAAAATGGCGCCAACCGTAAAAGAATATAAGCAGAGATTTTTTTTTCTTCACCCATTCTGGTTAGGCAAAGGGAACTATGCCCATACAGCCAAGTCTTCAGTAGAATTTTTTTATTGATATGAAATGAAACCGAAATTTAATGAGATGAAATGAAATGAAACCTAACCTAACTCATTGAATCAAATCATTAAATCGGATATGGAAACAAATAAGTAGCTTCTTTTTAGAAATATTTGCATGAATCATAAAAACTTCTATGAATTTTTTTATTAAAAACTTCGTAGTTGATTTTTTCTTTTTAATAGACATTATTTTGACAGTTGGGAAAGAGAACGTACGAACTCGGAAAAGGTAAAGAAAAAGCTCGAGTATGTAATAGCCCACAACCCGAACGCTATACATCCCTGCAATACGCCACTTTTTGAGGAACTGTATTAAAAAAATCTTTGTGATCGCTCGCCATCTTGCAAACGTAGTTTTATTTGTTTTGCGTAAAGGTTAGGCAAAGGCCTTGAAACGTACCACCTAGTAAAGTACTCTGTGGTACCACCTCGTTCGATTTCAACTTTTTTTAAGTGTCAGAAATAAAGAGATTACGTATTTAGCCAACATAACAATACTAAGAAAATATAAACATCCGGTCACTTAGTTCCGAAACCACCTGAAACGTAAAGGTTTGACCCCCGTTTGTTTGGTGCTAAAAAAATCAAAATTAAAAACCAATCTATTTTAACAAATAAAAAACAATATTGAAACATTTTTCATATTTTATGCAAATATAAACTATGTGTGATTATTTGTGGTGTTACAGTATACCTATCTAAAGATAATATTTTTTGTCACAGAATCTTATTATGTTTCGGCGCAACTGTCAGGTTTTTTTTGTTAGCGTTTTTATGTTGGTTAGGTACATAGTTTTTTACTTCGGATGATTTTATTCTAATTAATTTTATAGTAGGTACATTCAGTTCTTTTATCTTATTAAATATATTTTATACTAATTTTAAAAGTGGATACAAATTTATTTGTATCGCATTTAACATGATAATTAACAGAGTACAGACATACATAAAAGAAACTATATGTTGGACACAGATCTGTGTCGCGGCAGACGAGTGGTTAACAGACATATAGTCCGCACAAATCTTTTTGGCGGTAACGTGAACAATAACATAGTCACAGATCATTTGCGCATCGCTTACTGGCTTTACAGTGTATGTGTGAGTAATTGACGTGGTGTGATGGGTAGTAAATTACTATTAGTCAATTACTCACACATATACTGTAAAGATAGTAGGCGATGTGCAAACGATCTGCGACTATGTTCGCGTTACCGCCAAAATATCTATGCGGACTATACATAAAATAAACTATATCATAGTGATTATTTTCTCTATGCTGTATCGTCTCGCTCGCCAGTGAGAGGTTGCCATAGCAACCGACTGACTCGGCTACTACCTGGGGCCTATTTAATAAAACAAAAAATATGTTTACTATAAAAAAAAATATGTTAATTGCAAATCCGATTGATACATCATCATCATCATCATCATCATCATCAGCCATTTGACGCCCACTGCAGAACATAGGCGGAGGCCTATGGTTGATACACAGATTAATAAAACAATCCTGCTACGCAATGTACCTCGAATTGTCATAGTAAACTACAAATTGCAGTGTTATGAAATTCGGCCCTAAAAGCTCAGAGGTCATAGAGTATTGGTTTTTAGGGTTCCGTACCCAAAGGGCAAAAAACGGGTCCCTATTACTAAGACTTCGCTATCTGTCTCTCCGTCCGCCCGTCCGTCCGTCTGTCTGTCAGCAGGCTGTATCTCAAGAACCGTGATAGCTAGAGAGTTGAAATTAAACAAAAAATACTAAAAACAAAATAAAATCATTATTTAAGGGGGTCTCCCATGCAACAAACGTGATTTTTTTGCTGTTTTTTATCTTTGTGTCTAATGTTGTATAGATAATGGTACGGAACCCTTCGTGCGTGAGTCCGACTCGCACTTGGCCGGTTTTTTTATAGTGTCGGATACAATTAACCAGTTTATGAAGATATTTGTAGTGTTTTTCTCGCCCCTGTAGACTTATGCGTGATGTTATATAGCATAATATGTTATACGGGAATCTGAGCTATAATCATGGTAAGTTTTATTAAATTCCCTTCAGTGGTTTTTGCGTGATGCGCGCACTAAGAATTAGAGTGAGACAGACATATCTACGTCACACTGAGACAAAATTTACAGATTTGTTATAATATGTATACCTATATACCTATGTTTTCATACCTTTGTGTGATAAATAAACGTTTTTCAATTTCAATTTCAATTCCGCTAATATGGACGACCACTTTCTGATTGCCATTGCATTATTGCTGTAACTTTCTAATAAAAAGAACAATGTCGCCGTTACTGGGTGCAGGCTACCAAGCGAAATTCCGAATCGGAGAAAACTTTGAAAGGAAAACTACTTTATGTACGTGGTAGGTCTATAGGTTTGTATGGATTACGTTCGGAATCCCGAATCGACATTTCGAATAGAAATTCCGAAACGGAATTCCGACTGCGTGTGGATTATAGATGGGCTGCCCATGCAGTCGAAATTCCGTTTCGTAATTTCTATTCGAAATATCGATTCGGCAATTACGAATTGACATGCTAGTTTTAAAAGGAATACTGGTCGTCAATAAAATAAAGCAACAAAAATGGCTTGCCGCAAGCTGACTTGTAGAACATATCATCATCATCATCATCAACCCATAGCAGTCCACTGCAGGACATGGGTCTCTCCCTGTATGGGAGGTTTTGCCGTAATCTCCACACTTGGCAGGCGGATTGGAGATCGCAGTGTTTGGTGGTCTGGTATCACAGGTCAACGCTGCTGCCCGTTCCCTGGTTTCCGTTTTTTAGTCGCCTCTTACGACACCCACGGGAAGTAATGGGGAAGTAGAACATATAAAGTGTTGAAATTACCTATGTATGTCCAATGTCCACCTTTCTACGTACCACCTAAGGAAAATGGAAAATCACTGCCGCGGCAAGCCAAGCTGGGTGCGACCGCACCAAAGGAATCTTCAGTTTCAGTTCGCGTGTATAATTTTAGACGCGCGATGAGTTCGCTTACGCATGCGCGATACGCCGGCCGGCTGACAGGCACGCTCTCTGTATAGGTACCAAAGTGTTGAGGATAAAAATGCAGTGATCAAAATTTACCAGAAAAATAGGTGAGTAGAAGTGACGGGCGGGTTTCCTAACATTGGAGTGCGTGTTGTCATACTTTGTCATCATGATGTGAATGATCTGATGCATTCCTCCGAATATATTTTGGTACAATTGATCCAACGCCTGTTTCTCGTAAACTAACAAACTGTTAATATATTGTTAACAGCTGTCAGTTGGTCATAATATAATTTAAAAAAAACCACTGACAGCAGATTAATGGGTGGTTACGTTAAGGGCGACTTCGCAACAAAATGTAGGTATAGATAGATCTATAGATCCTATAGGTAGATAGATAGATAACACTTTATAGCACACCAGTAATTTACAGAGACATAAGGTTCTTAATATCTAGTTCCTAATAGTGTACAATTTTATTGGCGGTGTTATCGCTAAAAGTGATCCTATAATTACGCGCACCAAATCCAGAACGATTCCAGTCGTTGTAACTGTCATATTCCATGATCATCATCATGATCATTCAGCCACATGAAGTCCACTGCTGGACATAGGCCTCCTCCATGGATTTCCAAACAGATCGGTTGGAAGCGACTTGCCTGGATGCAAGTCGTCTTCCTGCTACTTGGATGTGGTCATCAGTCCATCTTGTGGCTGGTCGTCCTACGTCATATTCCATATTGGTGCGCATAATTTGGCCCCTGACTCCGGTTAAACATAAAAGGTAATATATGGCAACGTTTTCACTTCAGTGCCCTATACTAGTGGTGACCTACCTTTTTAAGCGCGACATGAAACAATTGACACTTTGACACACCACAGGATGCACTCTGACGCTCTGACTTGCCTTGTATTATGTTGTATTTATGTGACTTGTTTTTCCTTTGTACTTGTTTATGTTACTTGTCATGCCTTTTTTTTCTTGTGATGTGTTAATTTGTCCCAATAAATGTCTCTCTTTCTTTCTTTCTATTTATGCCGAGTTCGAGATGGAAATCTTATGAACGTTTTGTGCTTTGAATGAACGCGTGGTACTAAATTATTTTGCCCTAAATGTATTCATAAATGCCTACGTTTTTATTTATAAAAACATGATTCCTTAAAACACTCCTCAGGGGCAGTTTAAATAGTTTGTAGTAAAGGAAAACGTAATCACAGATTATTTAAACTGCCTCTGAAGAAGGTTTTAAGGAATCGTGTTTTTTATAAATAACACCGTTAGGCTTTGCCATTCCACCTGCATGGATCCATCTACTCGTACGAGTGTTCGCATTTCCCGTAAAATGTCGTAACTGCAGTGCAAATCTCTTTAAAAGAGGAAAATCTACAGCGTTAGTTTGAATTCGTTCACCGTTGTTATTTAAGAGGACGTTCTAACCATAATTTGTAGAAAATGGTGCTGATTTAAAAAAAATACGCGTAATATAAAATCGAAAAAATACTACATATGGTTCGAGCGTTTTATGGTCGGGGCCGGCCAACTCAATTGTTCTTTTGATTGTTTATATTACAAAACATGTTTTGAAGTTATGGTAGGTACTTACAAGGTAGGTACACCACTTAAAATTTGGATTCACTGTTTCGAACCAAAGGTCGGAAATCCAAATATTATGTTGTACTTCCCATTACTGACAAATCATTAATAGTAAGTACTGTAAATCACAATGAAATGTACATAACCTTAAACTATTGCTAATGATTACAAAATCACACCAGATATTCACTCAATTCCGTTGAAAATGTACTGCATTGAAAATATCCATCCAGTGAAATTAAAAGTTGACGGGTTGTTTAAGTTGTTTTTTATCCGATGTCAAAGGTAATTTTTTTTTGTTTTTTGCGTACATCTCTGTAACAGTGAGAGTACCGGAAAACTAGGTTCATGAAAAATTTGTAGATCATAAAATTCTGTACAAAAAAGGTATCGACACTTTTTCCTTACGAAGCACCATTCTCGAGTTATCACGATTTCAGTCTGTAGGGAAGTCGTATTTACAATTATATACACACATTTCCGCACCACCTCTGAGGTATTATGGGTAGCGTTTTTTATGATTCCGTAGTCAATGAGGAACCCAAACTATGAGCATCCATGTCCGTACGTCTGTCGGTCTGTCTATCTGCGGAATCTCTGGCAGAGATCCGGCTGCCAAACCAAATTGACCCTGGCTACGTTTAACACAAGAACTTTAAGAGATAACGCGCGATTTGAAGAGCTCTTCCAAGAGCTAGAGAATATCAGCTGGGACGTCATAGCACTCTCAGAGGTAAGACGCCAAAGTCTCCTCTGGAAAACTATTTTACTACAAAGGAAACGATGAGTCAACCTCCGCGGCCAGAAAGCCTATTTTTAACCCCCGAAGCAACGCAAAGAGGGGTGTTATTGGCAAAAATATAGGTATTAATCAAGCCGACCAAACGATGAAACAAAATCTTTAAAAAAAATGTGGTACCTCCCCTACACCTTTATTAGATGTATTTCTTTTCTCATATTGTATCCCTTAGTGTGGGGTATTATTCAGGAATCCGTTAGCGAAATATTAAGCTACAAAGCGCAAATTTTTGTTCTTGTAGAAATCACGATAAATCGAGAACGGTGCTTCATTATAATCCAGTAGTGATACCTTTTTTGTAGAAAATCTTACAATGTACAAACTTTATCATCTCTCACCGTTTCAGAGATATACGCAAAAACGAAAAGTTGTGACATTTGAATCCGGATAAAAAACAACGCACAAGTGGGATCGATGAGGACTTTTGATTACAAACCTATACCAAAATCCAGCTTGTCGGGAATTAATACAAACTCAGCGCTTTTTAGGATACCGTGCCCAAAGGGTAAGGGACCCTAATACTAAGACTCCGCTGTCCGTCCATCCGTCCGTCTGTCATCAGGCTGTATCTCATGAACCGTGTAGCTAGACAGTTGAATTTTTCACAGGTGATGTATTTCTGTTGCCGCTATAACAACAAAGGTAGAGGATATTGCGGCGTCTGATAAGCGACCGTGAAGTGGGCGTCGCGATTTTAAAAACGCAATAGAAATAGTCATCATCATCATCATCAGCCATTTGACTTCCACTGCAGGACATAGGCCTCCCTCATGGTTTTCATAACCATGAGGGGTTTTGCCATAATCGCCACGCTTGGCAGGCAGGTTGGCGATCGCAGTATGCTGTTGGAATCTCAGGAAGACGCTGCGGCCCGTCTTCAGATAATTTCCTTAGTCGCCTTCTACGACATCCACGGAAGGAAATGGAGTGACGCTATTCTTTATCCGGCGCCACACGAAACGGTGATACGTGTAGTATCAGAATAACTGTCAATGGTTCTCAGTGGGAACAATGAGACCTACCCAATTTTTTGCCATTTTTTGCTCGCTGTTAATAACGGCAACAGGAAAACGCTTGAAATATTCAAATGTTATATAGATAATGATACGGAACCCTGCGTGCGCGAGTCCGCCTCGTACTTGGCCGGTTTTTTCGACTATTTTGGCTGGACTATTAGTACAGCCGACAGCAGGTCAACCTTTACGTTTTTGTTGCAAAGTCGTCTTAACGTAACTAATTATAGTGCACGTATTTAAAGGTTGATGTGCTGTTGACTGTATCTATGTATGTAGTTGTAGAGATTGCAGTCAATTATCAAGCAAATTTTGTATTTAATAGCTAAGACGCCAATCGCTTGCAATCTTCAGTAGGTTGATATGGAACCAATGTAATTTGTTAGAGCTTTGTATAATATGCAGCCGCGCTAAAGGAAAATTTTCCATTTTTATATACTTACAGAGTAAGAAAACCAGAGTTTTCAATGTTCAATTGAGACTATTACGGTGTCAAAAATAAACTCTGCTCCAAATATCCTACCAACCGTGACGAATTTCCCTCTGGCGAATTAAATTTTCAGTTCTATTATTTTACATTCTAAGGTAGAACGAGTGCGGGTAAACCGAGTCGTGCACGGCTCTGAAATCAAAGCAGATTTTCCTGGTACCTATTTTTCTCTGCGGCGCGCCCCGGGCGGGCATCACAAAACAAAGACACAATTAGTGGGCTTCCGTGGACACAAGTTCCGCGTGTTCTAATAATAGCGCGGCGCCCCCACGCCTCTCCAGCGCTGAAAGGTCACCAGCTTATAGACACATGGCATAAAATAGAGGCATTGCTGGGTAGTAGGTGCTAGACAAATTGAGTAAACGTGCCTCGTACTTACCTTGGCAGATCTTCTTCCTTGTTTCGTCTTCAGACTCGACTACAACGAATTAGACAGATCAGACACCCTCGGTATTTTCAATGACAATCTTTCCACTTGGAGACAAGTTGCTGGAGCTACGTTCCGACTGATCCAATTTTCCGATTGTAAGTTCTTATGTACTTATTTGCTGTACATGTTAGTTTTATATTTTAGATATTTTACATGTTTTTCTCAAACATGCTTGGAAATTTTATGAGCATTATTTCGACCACCTTCTTCGAGATAAATCGAAATTGCTGTACTGGCCAATTACACGCGAGCAGCGGCCGGAAAAAGTTCTAAATAAATTACATAGGTCCTAAACTCATATCTGTCGTGTTATTTAAAAATGGAACGATCTTTTACTTCGAACAATGACAACCAAGGAGGTAACTTATCAGAGGTTTTATTTAAATTTTGAACTGGCTTGCGATAGAAAGCTGGATACACCTATTGAAAAAAAAGAACACTTTAACGAGGCAAAAAATATTGTTGTTCGTTCGTGGTTCGTCGGATTTTGAAAGTTTTTTGAATTTTTCAAATAAAAAGTTCTGCCTTAGTACTACTTAGTTTTAATTCCGCGCATTATTTGAGAAAAATCATATAGAAGCCTTGGTCACAACCACGTTCGTCCGTCAATGCCTCTTTTGCTGGCCGCTGCAGTAATGTACTATTCCAGTATGTATGTGATCTACTTGCAAGTGCTGTTGCACACCTAATAGTAGTGCAGAGATCAGACCTAGAACTATTTGAAGTGGTAATTATTGTTTTATTATCTGTGTACTGTAAGTGTGTCTAATATAAAAAACTAGTGAAATAAAGGCCGAGGCCCTAACGCAGGTAGCAGCAGTGTTAAAGAAAAACCTTTGAACGCTTCGCTCGCATGACATCGCTTCACATGTTGCATGTGCTTGGTTCATATGGCGTATTAATGTGGCTGAGGGGGGGGAGGGTGGAGTGGAGCGTGCCCACCCTAGATGGCCACTTGTTGACCCCAGGATGTTGAGTCACTGTATAAAACTACCCTAGATACGCTAAAAGACCTACTGTCAAAGATAACAAGCAATAATATGCTTGTTGAATTGACTCCAGCTAGGAGACAATACAAACCGCAGTTTTGGCTCCAAATGCTATTATTTTGGAACAAACGAATGCAATAGGTGAAATTTTCATCTCTTTTTCGTTCTCTTAATAAAATTTATTTAACATAGCTGTTGCCCACGACTCCGATCGCGTAGTAATATTGATGCGTATTTTTCCAGGATAAAAATAGACAATGTGCTAATCCAGAATATAAACTATCTCTGTGCAAAATTTCATCCGGATCCGTTCAACCGTTTTTGCGTGAGCCGTTTTTGCGTAACAACTGTCAGTATATCTATGAAAATATTATATAAGTTAGGAAAAATATCAGTAACTTTAAAACTGTAGGTAGCCAACACAGTGTAAACACTAGAAATAGACATAAACTTTCGTTTCCAAAATTTAGGCTGGCAAAGGTTAATAGATCCTTTATGGGGCATTGTATACGTTTCTACAATAAGGTCCCTGAGGATGTAATAATCTTGCCAGAAACGCGGTCCAAAAAATGTGTGAAGCACACTTTGTGCCAAAAAAGCTACTATAACATTAAAGATTATTTAAATGACTGATGTCTGGAATTAAAGCCAGTTCAATACATGAGTTTCAGGTTTTAGAATATTTATATAAATTCTGTAAATTAAGGTCTTGAAAAGACTAAGTTTGAAGTTGCTTTGTCCATTTTGCTCCAAAATGATCTAGATTTTGTAATGAACACCTAGTTTAACTTGTAACGTTCATTAAGTCGCAGTTTCTATGTTACTTTGAATTAAAAAAATTGATTTGATTTGATTTGAAACATCCATCCATACATACAAACTTTCGCGTTTATAATATTATTAAGGATTAGGCACAGACAAGAAACTCAATTAGATTTTGGCCAATGTTTTTAGCATAAGCATGGCATGGTACGTATTGCAGGCAGGCCGTAATCTTAAAACTACAATTCATAGATTTTTATGGCATTTCATTGCAGCCGATTAGCGTAATTCAATTCCTACTTGTTAATCTGACGGTTAATCGGCCATGCAATGTACCTACATGTAACTGTCCTAGTAAACCATTATAATAATAATCATACCAATTTCCACACAACACAACCACTTTGTACTGGTCCCAAACTAGGATAACATGAATAAAATTGTAATTCTATTAAATGGAGAGAGAATTAATTTTTACAATCCTACAGACAAGACAGTATTGTCCAACCATTCCGAAAATAATTAATTGCCGATATAAAAAAGTAACGCTCATCTAATGACTCAGGAGTTGGTTGGTTGGACCCAGGTTGGACAGGTCCAACCAAGAAATTAAAATATTATATTTCCCCGTCAGTTTTTATTCCCACTGGAATAAAAAACTACTCATTACCGATTATTTTCCCAGCTACAACATGACCACAATCTACGATGAGTTCGACGCGGGTTACGCAACGCGGTGCTCCGACGTAACGCTGTTCTCGGAGCCCCGGGGCTTCTTTGCCGGCCTGGCAAGCACCGCGACGGAACTGGCTGACCCCCAGTGGCTGGCTAGCCTGGCGGCAGCCGAGGGGGATGCCGCCAAGCTGGATGTGGTATTCGAACATGCTCAGGTTAGTGAAAAGTAAAACGGTGGAACTCCTAAATCGTTGAACACGAAGAAAGGGCGTGGGGCTAGAGTTCGGAAAAGACCAAGAACCATCCTTGGAAAAGACGCGACTCGTTGTATATAGTCACAACCACAGAGCGACCACAGAGCAAAGACTGTGGTCTGTGACTCTTTACAACGCGTCGCGCGTCTTTTCCGCGCCTTCGCGCTTCGCCCTTTCTATGTGCCCAACGCTTAAAGTCTGCGTCGCACCAGGTCCCGTAAACTCGTGCTTACATTATTTTATTTATAAAAAACAATAAAGCCAATCTAAAACTCTGTTTATTTAATCTTTTCTTGTAAAATCACCACCACAGACTATTTTGATCGGCATTTTTTTGTGTTTCAAGGAATCGAGTTTTATAAATAGGACCGTTACAATTTGTAGTATTGTTTTTGGACTCGCGATGCTCATACATACACTTATTTATAGATATAACGGTTGTTATCGCGATTCCGTGTGGCACCGGATTAAGAATAGCGTTTCATTTCCTTCCGTGGATGTCGTAGAGGGCGACTAACGAAATCAATTACCTGGAGACGGGCAGCAGCATCTTTCTGAGATTCCAACCGCATATGGCATAATGCGATCGCCAACCCGCCTGCCAAGCGTGGCGATTATGGCAAAACCCGTCATGGTTATAAAAACCACGAAGGAGGCCTAAGTACTGCAGTGGCCGTTAAATGGCTTATGATGACGATCGCGATTGTTTATTAGGTTAATAATAATATTATTTAATAATATTTTGAATGATTATATAAATACTATCGTATATTTGGTTTAACAATCGCAACTAAACATGTTAAATGCTGATGCCCCCCACCAGAAGGTCTGACGACCTGGTTACGGTGGCGGGGAGTCGCTGGATGTGGGCGGCATAAGACCGGGGAACTTCGAAAATCATGAGGGAGGCCTATGTCCTGCAGCGGGCGTCAAATGGCTGACCATGATAATGAAATACTGAAACATAGGCGTTTTGCCATTTTTAAACAACAAGTATAATTTGGTATCAATATGCTCATTAGAGCAGGTGAAGATTGGCCATAGGTAACGTTTGTCAATGCAAATTGCCTGCTCGATGGACAGTGTTCAACCGTAATGTTTGTACCACGACGTACCAGCTTCACTATTCAAATTTCATGCATGCCGCTGCTCAGAAAATTGATTTTATGTCCTCAGCGGAGGGCGAGAAATCGTTTGGCTTGAAGTTCGAGTTCTTGTAGGTGCAAGCTTGCATTATAGGGGTCAAGAGACGAGACTCTGCAGCCTCTCATTTGATTGCCTTTTGCTGTCGTTACCGTGGAGCTACCGGATCCTCTGATAATACTGTTAACGATGCGAAATCGTATTTTGAACGGAAATATTATTCCGTTAGGTGACGCATTTCAAATGCTTTGACTAGTAATCTTAGTAATTATTAATATGACTTAGTAATATGTCGGTTATTGGTGTTTTTTAAAGTCGTCACAGGATAATATAATTATTTGTGATTTTCATTGTTTATGGTCGGTGCTCGGATACAGAATTATGTATAAAATAGAACAATATTAATAAATTACCAAACTTATTCAATTTGGGTTTGCAATTATTTTAAAGGAACCCTCGTGTAAATAGCGTTTACATATTCTGTTTTAAGTCTCTCTCTCTCTTTCTCTCTCAACGATAGAATGGAGAATTTGCACAAAAAATGTTTTAATATAATTGGAGAGGCCATGTTAAAAGATAAATAAAAGTGGTAATTTGTTTTCTCTACGACTAATACTTTTCATAATGTGACCTGTCGAAACTTAATTCTAGTCACGTGGTAAAAAACGAGCCGTAAAAATCGAATTCAGTAAAAATATATTATATATATTTACTTGAAGGTTCCTGTAACTCCGTTGATGAATATTTTGACGGACATCATCATCATCATCATCAGCCATCAGACGCCTACTGCAGGACATAGGCCATAGGTTATAAAAACCATGAGGGGTTTTGCCATAATCGCCACGCTTGGCAGGCGGGTTGGCGATCGCAGTATGCAGTTGTAATCTCAGGAAGACGCTGCTGCCCGTCTCCTGGTAATCTATTTCCTTAGTCGCCTTATGGCGGCTCTCCTCCACGGGAGGAGATGGAGGACAACCAAATTGATACTTACTCCGCTGGCTCAGCGACCCGAAGTGGGTCTTGGTCTCCGACACAAAAAGGCGCCACTTGTCTCTCTGTCCTGCGCAGTCTCTTGCCAGTCGCCCGCCTAGAGGTGACGCAGGTCCTTGGCCACTTCATCCTTCCAGCGATATCTGGGGCAGCGACAGGTATGCCCTCTTCACCGCCCGATCCTCTCCCATCCTGTCTATGTGACTGAGCCAACGAATTCGGTTGGATTGCGTTCCTCCGATGATGTTCATCAGGTCAGTCAGGAAATCAGCTCTTCAATTTTCTGGTTCCTTTTAACTCTTAAAACCTATTTAGAGGCTAAAAACACGGGTCCTCAGCACGGATTATTGCAACAAAGAATGTAATCCTTTTAACTCTCCATATTAATTAATAATTTATTATAGTAATACGATTATAATGTAATTTAAACTTGTTGTTTTATGTTTGTTCTGTCTTTGGAACAATTCTATACTAATTTAAGCGTCTGCTTACGTTTTATCTTTAAAACTTACTGTTGGTGTTGTTACTTGACTGAATAAATGATTAATATTAATAAGTAGTTAATAAATTTCTAATGTACAGAATTTCTTACTCTGTCTTCACAGCTGGTTGGTGTCGACGACTAACCGAGGTTAATTTAAATTGTGTATGCTCAACTAGTTAAAACAACCAGCAGAGTAGAAGCGGTGGTAGGCTAGTAGGTAGAACATTGGACTCGGATGCGGGCATGTACCTATGACTTTGTTTATTTTCAAAGTTACGTACATCTTCAAATTTGTAGTAGCAATACCATACGCCCAATGTGAAGGAAAACATTGTGAGGCAACCCGCGGCTTGGTTGGCTCCGCACGTATTGACTTGTCTTTCCTGTGGGCTAGGCCGACTAAGCTGTCAGGATGGTAAAGGTGCTGGGCAAGCCTACTCCATCTAAAAAACAATGTCCCAGGCACTGCAGCGTCCGAGTGGTCCCTTCACTCATCTAGTGTGAGTGATGGTGCCACTGGACGCTGTATAAATCATCTCACTAGGTAGGCCAACGTTTTAATTTACAAAATTCAGTCTTCCTCTGGTTGGATGCGATTAAACATGGATAACGTTCGTTTCTTTCTTTCTGTTTATTCGTTTTCTTTCTGGTGTTGTTCTTAATGTGTCACTTACGTGTTTATTTTGTTGCTGTGATGTGCTTGGTTGTTAAAAGAAATGTATTTTCTTTCAAAATAAATTAAAAATCTCTATTATATGAAATTCATTCTTAAATTCGAGTATAGTTTTTTTGAGTAGTCCATATACGGCATTCTCTCAGAGAAAGAGAGAGAGTAGGGCTCAATTATCACGCGTTACCACTGGGGATTGGTAATTTTAAGCGCCGAGGTAAGTGAACACCACAGACACTCAGGTTTCCTCACGATGTTTTCCTTCACAGTTAGCGAGTTAATTCGAGTATATGGCACAAATAATATCTTGTGGTGGTACAGAACCCTCGGTGCACGAGTGCGACCGGCGCTTAACCGGTTTTTGCTTTACGCATAACAATATTTATTTTACTGCACCTCTGTCACTGGATCCGTGACGTAGTTGTGTCGTTTCCAATTACGCGACACATAGAAAAGACATTCGAGAACTCTAGAATTTTCTCCTATCCTAGGTAAATACGAGGATATAGGGTTAATTCGCCTCTTACCGTCGACCACGTTCAAAGCTAGCTACATCAACAATAAATTGGATGTTTCACACCTATTGGTTCACGACTATTGAAGTGCAAGCATTAGCATTAGTTTTAATGCTAACTACAATGAAATGACAAGATAAGATTTTTTTAATCGTAAAAATCAATTCCTGAATTCAATGTACAATCTTAGCAGATTAGTACCATTAGGCCCACTTGCACCACTTTCTTAAATGTGGCTTAAACTGCATTAAACTAAAATTCACAAAAGTCGATTTAAATGGCGACTTAAGTGATATTTAAGAAGTGATGCCTAAGTGCCGGTTTCTGAATTGAGTTAAGTAACTACTTGAGTAACGTTCTGTCACGCTCCTTTCTGAGAAATTCGAAGTGACAGCAATACAGTTAACTATTTACTTAGCGAAATTCTCGATTCCGAAACAGGCCCTCAGTCTTTCCACTTGTTAATCCGTGGGTAAATCGTGAATGAAATGTAGTCACAGTAAATTGAGGTTGTATTAAATGTGGCTCTGATTGGTCTTTCCAGTCTGGGTGAAAACAAATTTTATTATTCACCACTGCTCTTACTATATTTAAGCACTACTACTATATTAAGGGCCGATACGACCAACTAAGCTTTATACCAGGAGTAACTAATCTCATAACTTTACTCCCTCAATTTTAATCTCGGTATAATTTATTGCATTCTAGCGAATTATCCCGGGATTAGGTGGTAGAACGTGATATAGATTTACACCAGAGTATTTCTCGACTTATTCCAAGATTACCACTTATACCAGGCATAAATAGTTTGGTCGAATCGGCCCTTATTGTATTTTTTTTATTCCCTCCGATATTTTCTCAGTGAGCAAAAATATGTTCGAACCGCAGTACATAGATGCGGGATCATATATTTTGTAACTATTGCCTTGCCCACAGCTGATGGAGGCCTTGTCAGAAGTGATGTCGCGGGTGCAGCCGCTGTATAGGGGCAAGGATGCGCGCGTGTCAGGCGAGCGCCGCGAGGAGTCGGCGCAGGCGCTGGAGGCCGGTGATGTCACGAAATCGCTGGCGCTGGCCAGCCAGGCTGTCTTAAAGGCACCTATGACTGGTGAGGTGTCATAAGCGCTTTGGCCAATCCCTAACAAGAAAATTATTATTGTGAATGTTTACGCATCAATCAAACTTCACTTTACTCAGTTACGTTGCGGGCGATCTTGCCGATAAAATTCAAAGGCTGATGTGTTGTCGACTGTACGTCTCCAGATCTATGTAGTACTTCCTTTTTTCCTCTGTGGTTGTACTTATGTACCATCACAGAGAAAAAAATGTTAGGTTGTACTTTTTCACTTGTTTAAAAACGAGCTTGGTTGTTCCTTTGTAAGTAACTGAATATGCAACTTAGCAAGTTCACACTGTTTATGTTATGTTGACGGAGAACTATGCAAATTCAGTAGCGAAGAATCCACCAAGTTTGATTGTATAACCAACTTTGCATGTAAAATTATACATTCCTGCTGATAGTCGGCATCAATTAATTAACCCAACCCGAGTCTAAGTAACTTGAAATTGGTATATGTTATAGATGCTAGAGCCAGTCAGTGATAAAAAAAATAAGTTTTGGACATCAATATTTCGAGAACCGTAAAAGCGCAATTTCGAAAACACCCCGTTAAGAGTTGGTGATTTGCAACAACATTTCTTTCAAATATTAGGGCTTCTATACATAAATTTTAATGTTGCCCTTTACGCGCTCTACCAAAGTCATAACAGAATGTCTAGTCTAGGTATATAATAACTAAACAACGACTCTAAAAAGCAGAAATACCTTCAATAATATCGAAATTGAAAATTTAACTAGAAAATTCCAAGAGTTGTAGAAAGTTTACTGTAAATGACAGACTCTGCTTGACGTCTTCCACTAGATACTTTTTCGAGAACGGCGACCTAATAATAAAATGCTACTTCTGAATGCAACCGAACTTTTCTTACGCCTAGCGAAATACATAAAGAAATATGCAGAGCTGGTTATTAGCGATGAATCGAAGGGTAAACTCTTTTAGTGTCAATAAAGTGTCCTCTATCACTTTATTGCACGAGCAGAACATTATGATAAATGTACTTACTTATTTAATGTATAAGATATTGCTGTTGCATTCGCGACTTATTTAGTACACTGCTCCACTATGTGGAGTGCTAATCTCAAGTGAACGTACGTTATTTTATGTTAGGTGGCCGTGCCTCGAGCATTTGCTCAGCGCAGGTAAAAATGCAGACTGTATTGTATTATTTACGCAATTTTTTTCACGTTAGGCGAGATAGAGCTGTTTGACGGCGGGGTGACGCTTGCGCTGGCGCTGTGGCAGCGTTCGGCCGCGCTGATGCGCGCGCGCAGACCGCGCGCCGCGCTGCATGATCTGCAGGCGGCGTTGAAGGAACGTTTGCCGGCCAAAATGCGCGCGCAGTACTATTGGCGTATGGGACATTGCTACAAAGGTAACTATGAGGGTTGAAGGAGACATTTGAATTGGGCCACGTTTCTCTCTGAACACAATATAAAAAACCCCTTATCAAAATATATTTTACACAACAATACTCGTATTCGTCTTATTGAAATAATACAAATACTGATAAGCGTTTCTTTACTATCGATATTCAGTAAAGCTTCATAGTATGTTGACGTGGTCAATTAGTACAAATTATAAATAAAATAAAATTTTCATTCTTTTGCTTCTTATTGTTACTAAAGAAACGGTTTTCAGGTTTTGTATTATTTCAATGACATGACCACGACTTACTTACGACTTGCTGACCAATCAATCTGAGAGCTGATCTGTTTGTGTAAGAGAGAAAAGGAAAATATTTACTTATACAAAAAGAGACTAATTATAGAACGTATTATTGAAGTAACACAAAACTGTAGGTATCGATCATTATCGATTTTGTAATGGGGATCCACACGCAAAACGAATCGAAGATGGCGCTAGCAGCGATCCGGCCATGTCAAACTTTGTTGTGATTTGGTTAGATACAGATTTGTTGTTTTTCATAAAGTCTTTTGTGGGTTCAACATCTTGTTTTTCACCATATACGCAACATGGAAGTTAACAGAACTAAAAGACGAACTTAATAAACGAGGAACAAAAGTACCTAACTGGAAAGAAAGCTGACCCTGTGAAAAGTCCGGTTAAGTCGGTGGAAACCACAAAATTATACTATATTTAATGCTAGTGTTTTCTATTCTTTTCTTGAGGTACTTATAGTAGTCTACAAGGTCGGTTTAAATTCGTACAAATGTTGAACTTGAATATTTTAGTAACTCCATATTATTTTCTCATATTTTTGTTTTAGAATTCTATGACCAGCACATTGAGTGTAGCAATCAAGGAAATAAGTGAACACCATTTTTTTACAACCTGGTACGGCACAAAGAGACATAACAAAAGAAATCTAACGGAAACTTATGAAAGATCGTAAAAAAGTGCAACAATTGTATGAGAATGTCAGTTCAGCCTGGCCGTATCGATCATGCGCCCTCTGCCTACTGGGATAAATTGGCAGTGTGGATCCGCATTAAAACACACGTAGGTTCATGGAACGTAACAAAAGCATAATTTCTTTGAATACTACATGACCGCGACTTTTGTTAAGTAAGTTCAGTATTCAGATTAAGTATTTTTTCATCTTTAAAAAGTGGAGTTCGTTGATTTTTCCTTACGAGTGCCGAAAGCGGCATCTAGCCATGAGGAATAGTGAGGCACGTAACATCAGCTCACAATAAAGCCTCTTCATGACGGCCACGACTGCTGAAGAAGAAGAAGCCTTTCCTTATAGTAACCTTGTTAGAAAGTGACTTTTCGATGAGATACACCGTTTAATATGATTCGCTTTGCGTCTCGATTGCCTCTGATTGCGTTGCCTCGGTTGCGTACACCGTGAACATATAATTATCTTTGCATCTCGGTTGCCTCTTAATTTTTATTTTATTTTAAAACGAAAACTGGAAATCTGGAGAACTGAATGAGTAATATCAGTCAGTTTTAATCGTATTCGGGTTACCATCCGTCCGAATTAGTCCGGACACGTCCGGACTTTAAGACTCTAGTCCGGACTTTATCCGGCTCTTAAATTTGTCCGGATCTTGGAATATGAGTAATAAATCTACATATTAAGTAACATCAAACAAGTATTTAATCTTTATTAACTTTTCATTTATCGAAAAAGACTTAACAAAATCCCGACATTTCGTCAGGCTTTCTGTCAGGACTTTCTAAATTCCTAAATGGTAACTCTACTTACAATGGCTTTAGTTAAAGGTCTTAGACTGAAGGATAGTGTACCATAAGCAAGCAAATCGAGACACGGTATACAGCCGACAGCACAGATATCTTTACATGTGTGTAGATATTCAGTTTAATACGTTACGGGGGACTTTGCGACGAAAATGTAAAGTTTGATTTGCTCTCAACTGTATATTTTATCAAAATTACCCGTAACATAAACGACTAGGGCGCACGCGTGCAAAGGTTGAGGTGCTGACGTCTTTACCCTGTGTCTTTAAACGCGGGCTTTTGATACACATTCCTTACGAATACCTTTATCCAAGGATGGGTATTATGAATCGATGCCTTAGAAATCTACGCAGTAGCCAGTAATCCCCTGAGTCCACGAATTTTAACGAATTAAAGATAAATTTGTTTCGATCGCGACTTGCCGGGTTGCCGGCAAAGACTCACCGGCAGAACGTTCGCCTGACACCCATAATACACTCGCCAGTAGCTGGTATGCTAGGGACTAGTTAGCTAGCACGCCAGTTACGGTGCCATTGACGAGCGAGTGGATCACAATATGCAACTACCCGCTCGAGAGCGGCTTCACCGACTTTTATGATTTTTTTTTGCGTATTTTTCGTAGGTTTGAGTATAGGTCGTAGGCTATATGGCAAACGACGTTTGCCAACACAGCTAGTATAATTATAATTATTTAAAAACGTAACATTTATTATTGACAACTAATGAACTAACGCCCACTGGAGGACACAGGCCTCCCTCATGGTTTTCCTAACCATGAAAGGTTTTGCCACAATCGCCACGCTTGGCAGGCGGGTTGGTATCTCAGGAAGACGCTGCTGCCCGTCTCCTAGTAATTTATTTCCTTAGTCGGCTTGGAAATGGAGTGACGCTATTCATACATAATCCGGCGCCACACAGAATGAACTAATTGTGCAAAATTACTCGTTATTGTTAAGATGTGAGATTACTTAAATACTTTAGTAAAATAACAAAATTCATATTTACATATTTACAATAAATATTATCTATATATAAAAGATTGTCTCTAGACCGCTGCCGTTGGGAGAGTTCCCAAGATACTGGCAGCATTAATTACCCATCTGGATGGCCAGGTTGATGCGCTGACCGAGGTAGCTACCAGCTAAATATTCTTTTTTTTTTATTAGAGATATATAGTTTTAACTCATATAATAACTGCATGTATGTACCAAAATTAATTAATATCAATCTAGTAAAGGAACAGCGGGGCTTCCTGGCACTGGTGCCTGCACACGCACACTTAATAGGAAATTCCCACTACAGTATAAAATTTACCTTAACTTGGTAAACAAACAAATATATCTCTGAAAGAAGGCATGCGTCCTACAGTTTGGGCTAAAAATTTGTGAATTTTAGCTGAACCATATAGTATAGGTATAAATCGACTTACCTACTTGCGTGGTGCTTCAATTTCAGTTCTAAAATAAAATAACGCTAGGAGTGTGTACCAACCGTGGACAATTGGTAGAACTTCTCGCAGTGTTACTTCCAAGAGGCAGAGTACATTTAGTAGTAGAATAAATAGTTTTACAAATTACACGGCAGTCGGGGAAGACGTCCTCGCTAGCAAATTGAAAAAATAATTGGAAGCTCTATGATGAAACAAAATTAAACGTGCGGTGGCTCTTTCCTAACCGATACATTTGATATTTTCATTCCCAACTGAATAAAATAAGCAACTCAACCTCTACATCATGCACTTATACTCTCCAAAACACAAACACACACATACGTAGGTACTCACACACACAAGCATGATTATTAGTGATCTAAATGATTTTATATAATAAAGTATGCGTAAACATTTTTTTCTATACTTTTATTTTGTTATTCTTATGAGATTGCTAAGAATTAACTTATTAATATTATAAGTTCCTATTCTATTATTGTCATCCATTAAGCGAACGGGACTAGTTTCCACAACACAGGGAATCCTAGTGTGGGAATTAGGGCTTCATCCTTTTTTTTTATGTAAATATTTTTGGAACAATAGTAGATTGTTTACCGAGGGAGTAAAATACTATTTTTAAGGCGAGAGTGTTTCTTTGTTATCCCGAGTGCACGAAGGATTATAGAGTAAATCCTGAGTGCACGAGGGATGAACAGTACACCACTCGAGCTTAAAATAGTTTTACTCCGGAGGTGGACACTCTACTTTTTATCACCCTCTATGATAAAATAAGTGAACGCAACCATATTATGAACAGTGTTATTTATGTTGAATCACATTGTTAGCGTCTGATACGATACACTCCGGAGTTAATATTTCGTTATCACTGCTTGGAACTGCTTTTACTCTAGTAAAAATAACAATGACAATTAGAGAAACGAAAAGACGGAATGCATTAAGCGCCCTTTTTCAGTTTTTTTTTGCTCGCGCGCGGTTTTCTTTTAAACAGCCAGCAATTTGTGCAACATTGTTCGTGTTCGTGAACAATGTTGCGCTGTGAACTTAGCAACAATAGCAAAATGCGCGTTCCAAATTCAAATCACTTTTATTCCCTCAGGGAATAAAAACGCGTTTTAGTACCTGTTCCCGGGGAACGAACCAGGTCTTTTCGAATAGATGTGATAAAAATAAACATTTTAATATTGTCGTCTCATATATGGTTCATATTTTTTCCTCGGTCTTTAAGTTGACTCAATCCTGCAAGCACTAACGAGGTTGGCGGCACTGTAAAGTGAATTAAATATTGTCTATGGGAAGAAAAAAAAAACTCAGAACCACTAATCTGTTTCCGATAAACGTAAGGATTTGGGAAGGTATAATTATTATTATCAGTATATTTTTGGAACAAATTATGGAAGGATTGTGTCCTACGAGAGTTCTTGCAAATCCGTAAGTTGTTAGAGAGTGCGCCACGATCCAAGATCCTCTCCTGGGCCCCTGTCCTTTATGAGAAATACTTGCAGCAATTACGGAACTCTGAAAACGTAGCGGGTGCGCCTGGAGGGAGGCCGAACACTCTATTTATATAACAATCAAGAACGAGCGGCTCCCCAGAGTTCTCGGTATTTGAGTGAGTAGAATCAAAAGTTTTAAAAAGTCGGCACAAGCACGTGGACGTGCTACGTTCCACCTAAACAGTAAGCACTTGCACACAATCTTGAAACGATTGATCGAAGCAACATAGCTCAAATCATCTAGCATATATTTCAAAAAAGTATAGTCGACACATCAACCTTCACATACTTGCACTCTAAACAGTTACATTAAGGACGACTGAAATGTAAACAGAAATGTAAAGGTTGACCAGCTGTCGACTGTACTATTGAGATGGCCGGATAGCCTATAGATATGAATACAATCGATTTTTTGCGATATATTTCCCAACCACGTAGATTTATAATTAGTTTTTGGTTGATTCTCGACATTTTAAGAAGGTAAAGTATCGTTTAATTCAGTTTATCAGAAGGGCAGTAGTAGCAAATAAAATGATATTTCGATGAAATGTGAATGAAGTCAGTCAAAGGAACTTTAAAACCGTAGACAAAATAAGCCGTTGATTATTTGATTTTTGATCTTAGTGAAATGAATCACCGATTTAATGAAATTTGACGTAATGAATTCTTGTACAGACTAACCGTTCGCGCTGGATTAGAATATGAAGTGCCCTTGCCTCTTAATCAAGGTCATGGTCTATCTCCGTTCCAAATTTCGTCCCTTGAGACCCTTTCGCGGTTATCCTACCTTACCGCGCCGTCACCTGTCGGCGCAGCTTGTCGCCCGCTCAAACTCATTACAGCATAGGTAGTACGAAAGTGTGGGTCACACATTTTGTGGCGCTCACGTCTGAACACTGAACGTCAGAATTTGACAATAAATAAACAGGAAAGGTGCGCGTTTAACATTAAATCTGTAGAATTCTAAATGACTCGATCGGGTCACCATAACAATGGTTTTTAATTGTTCTTTTCAAGGTCATATTCTAACAGGTTAAAACGCGCGACTCACGTCACATTACTACCCATCTTTTTATCGTGACGATGACTAAACCAGTTAGATTGGATTGACCCAGAACTCGGTCACGTGCACTCCAGCGTCTACTGTGGCCTCCAGCAAGTCTTCTCGAGTGCATTTCTATGTGTAAAAGATCAAAAATGTTTCAATATTTTGGTATTAGTTGCGAATTGGGTTTCCGCAACTCGACTGCAATTGAGCCTGTTTTGCGTAATGGAAGTTAGCGTCGAATACTAAGTATTCCTGTTACCCCAGCTCCTCCAGGAACGCCAGCAGCCTGCGAATGTCCCTACAGGCTTCCCTTAGTGTCCCCGGGCTTCCGAGGAGAGCCATTCGTTATGTGGCCACCCCCGTGCATTCCTCCAGCACGTGGGCGGCTGTTTCTTCAGCTTCCATGCACGCTCTGTACAATGGGCTGTCTGTAACACCTATTGTGAAAAGATGTTTGTTATAATGGCCGTGACCTGAGCACCTGTTGTCAACCGTAGTTGGAGTTTAGTAAAGCGCAGAAGGCAGCGGGAAAGGTGGGGGTTCCTGCCGGGCGAGGCAGCCCTGGCTTGCCTACAGTCCGTGCGTGTGGTCCAGTCGTTGTTGTGTATCCTGTTAGTGCGTTTACTTACTGCCGCGTCGTTGCCTCTTGATTCACTGTATCCTGTGATAGATTGGAGAGTGCGATCATTGTTTACGCATACCTTCATCAGGGATTCATGACACTCCTGGACGAGTGCCGAGTTGAAACTGTAACCTTTGAGAGCGAGTAGTACCTACTGCCGCAGCACGGTTTGACGGTATGCGGATTTTATAGTTTGCTACCTCTCTGTGCTTGTTTGTACCTTTAAAAAAATATTTATTTACTTTGCACATCTGTGTTTGGGTCATAGGATTACACCATCCCACCAAATTTCGCATGATTAGGTGCAGTAGATTCGGAGCAAATTGGCTGTGACAGACGGGCGGACAGATAGACGCACGAGTGATCCTATAAGGGTTCCCTTTTTATACGGTGTACGGAACCCTAAAAAAGTTCTGAAGTAAGTAATAAAGAAAAATAATATCAATTTTGCTTTCACTTTTGATACAACCCGTCTTCTGTAGTGAACGAAACAAAACCAGCAAGTAACAACGTATTTTATATAAAGTATTTTATTTAAAGGCTTTTTTAGAAAATGCTCGACTGACGAGAGACCTAGAAAATAATATCGTTGAGATTGAGAAAAGAAAATGAAAAATGCAATACAATCGTTTCCATTTACCTACCTAGTGGCACAAAGGAAAAAACTAGTGGTAACATCCCATAATCTTACCTATTGGCCGACTGACCGAATAAGGTACCCGATCTCATTGATTTTTGCATAATAAGAGGCATATATACAGACAAAATATAATGCAGAAGTAGTTGTGAGCTGTCATCAGATCACTCGCGCCGGTTGTCAAGCCGGTTGTTGTCCAATAATACCCCGTCCTTGCAAACTCCGCGGCTTAGCACAGGGGATTGTTCCCAATTCTACAGATTTCCATTACAGATTGCCAATTCTATAGATTCCCAATTCTACAGTTTACCAACTCTACAGATTCCCACTTCTATTGATTTCCATTTTAACAGATTCCCAACATTACGGATTTCCAATTCTACAGACATACATTACAATCAAATTGATTCACAGTTTAACCACTTTTGAAAGGAACAAATCATAAACTTGATTATGGTTTGGTAAAAAAAAAAAACTATCTTTTTCAATCATTTTTATTCCAGCTCAATTTTCTTATTCTATATTAATACTTATTAATAATATCTCTTACATTTGAAATTTAAAAACATAAACTAAAAATTAAGTTACTTAAATATGATGTGTCTAAATAATTCCTAAAGATGTGGGATCTGTGAACTCTTTGCCAACTTTCTCAGTTTGCCTACCTACCTTTTGATTAACTAGTGCAAGTCTTCCCAATTGGACTACTTTTTCATTTATTCATACTAATTAACCATACCTAGCGCGTGGCCCGACACGCACTTGGCCGGTTTTTACCCTTTGGTACGGAATCCTAAAATTGTAATTATGTACCTTTACATGCAAGTCTGTAGAAATGTTACTCTGTTGAATTGAAAATGAATAGAAATGGGATTCTGTAGAAATAAAAATCTGTAGAAATGAGATTCTGTAGAAATTAAAATCTGTAGAAATGGGATTCTGTAGAAATAAAAATCTGTAGAAATGAGATTCTGTAGAAATAAAAATCTGTAGAAATGAGATTCTGTAGACATGGGAAAAAAGGGGCAACACTACGTTACTTAAAAAAAGGACTTGCTGTCATAACTGTCATATGCATATCATTTCCTTGTCTGTGAAAAAAAAGTCTGTGACAGCAAATCACAGAAACAAAGTGTGACAGTTTGCGCGACGTTTCGGCGTGTGCACTCGAAAAATATGACGTCACCCTTTCAAATATTTTAAATAAATAATTTATAATAATAAACTTAACAAATCGCTGAAAAAATGAAATTAGTCTCTAGAAATAGAAAAAAATATAAAATAAGATCAAAATAAAAAATATACTGCCCGAATTAGTCGTTAAAAATTTGTTAGAGTGGAGCGTCCATCTCCCGGCTAACCGGCTGTTTGTAGAAACATAAAAAAAATCATGGCAGTAGCACATATAAGGAGGTTAAAAAGGAAGTCATCAAGGCTAAGAAGGCTTACAAGTTAACGAGTAATAGTCGACCAACTAAACTTATTAAAAGGGAAAACTTTCTACAAATTTCATTGAAATTTACTTTGAAGAAGTTGTTAGTTTAGTAAAAATCCTCCTTCCACGGAACTCTACACTGCGCATGGCCGACAAGTATTTAGTGGGTTATTTTTACGCAAAAAAAAAAATAATTTCCAAGTAAAATGTTTTGTTTTATTCATGTGATTTTATGTGTGTAATAAAGTACAAAGTAAAGTGAGTAAAGTAATAGTAGATTATGTACTAAGGGAATAAAACCATGTATTATGTCATGGGCGGCATATTGAACCCTGAGCGGAGCGAAGGACTCCGAGTTAACTCGCGAGCGCAGCGAGGGAGTTAAATTTTAACTCCTGAGCGAAGCGAGGGAGTTATGTAGAGTCCTGAGTGAAGCGAGGGGTTCATACCGCCCGAGACTAAGACATGTTTTATTCCAGAGGTGAATACTCTACTTTTCACACCATCTGGGAGACAATAAAAAGACAGGGCTGCATAAGTTGAAAATATGTATTAAAACCTGAAATTAAATATAAAGTCCACACTCTTTTACGGCTTAGCAACTTAAATTGAATATAACTTTTAAATTCGTATTTGCAATTCGCGCCTTTTTTTCTTTTTTTTGTTGGTGTTTCGCGCGGTCACAGGACACAGTATTTCAGAAAAAAAAGAAAAAAAAGAGGTGAGTTTCGAACAACAATTCGAATTTCGAATTGCAATGCGGGGCTTCTCCATAGTTTTCATGCGAATTTTGACATTCTAAATTCAAATCACTTTATTCCCTAGGGAAAATCTTCATTATTATTGCCCTCGAGAGACAAGGCCATGCTTTACGATGATATTTGACGGTACGTAATAAGGCATTGTCGAGCAGGAGGTGTGAAAAATTTTATGGATAAAGTGGTTTGATTTGGTGGTTACCAGGTAGGTATCGTTAGTATTTAAACAGTTTTATTATGCTTACCATACTAATGTGTGTCCCAAAACTAAGGCAAGATTGAATTTGCCTCCATTTTCGCAATAAAATTTGCATCACAAGCACACTAATACACCTTCACGCACCCTCTGCTCAGTAGCTGAAACCTAATCCCAAGACTCCATTCGTAGGGCTGAGCAGAGCACACTCATCCACAACCTTCACTACCACTTTACACTCACTCAAGCTAACTCATGTACACTTTAATTTTATATAGTTTAAATATAATTTTGCATCACACTTCTTCACATAGAAGATTATAACAACTATTATATTCACTTATAACAACTATTAAATCACACTCCTGTATTAAACCAAAAAACGTCACAATGTTTTCAAACGTAGGCCACCACGATTCAGGCTCGACCTCGACTGCTACTGTCTTAGTTATAGTTAAACTTTTTGTCAATAACGTATGCACCTATTTCATTTCAATTATATCATTTCATATCATATTGTTGGCAACCATGAAAAAAGAACAATTCGACAGCTGAGCGCTTAAGGCTAGTAAAAATTGGGGGTTATACGATAGAACAATGTGTTTTTATTATCGAACAATAGGTAATTCAAAAGTAATGAAAGTTTGGCGGCCGCAGTTCGATAATTTTATCCAAAATGGGGTGTTTAACGTGACACCATATTTTGGTGTAACGTGAAAAGATTAATTCAATAAATCAGGGAGACTGGATCAGTCGGAATGCTAAACCAGTCGTCCAAAAACAAGCTGGTCAAATGTTAATCGAAGCAGTGCGTAGAGTGTTGGTGAAAACTCAGAAACATCAATTCGACGCCATAGACAAGAATTACAAATTTCAAGACGTTCTCTACAACGTATACTCACAAAACATCCTTACAAAATTCAATTAATACAACAACTTACCGAAAGTTAATAACCATGAACAGCGAAAACAGTTCGTGGAATGGATTATTTTACATCAACAAGTGGATTAAAAAATTTTCGCACTGCGGCCGCCAAACTTTCATTATTTTTGAAATATTGCTCAACACCTAATGAAAACATGTTATTGTATAATATAAGGCTCCATTTTTACTAAAACTAAACTCTCAGCTGTCAAATCGATGTTTTTTCAGGGTTGCCAACAATTAAAAAATCGCGGCAAATTAAAATATTCTGTAAATTTTGGGACACCTTTATAAAAAATGTGCAGGTGCAGGCGAGTTCACGCGGGCTAAGGTCTCCTACGAACTGGCAGCGCGACTGCTGGCTAACAACGAAGAAGCTAAGAAGCAATTAGCCTCAGACGTGGCTTCCTTAGACGACCCGGGAGACGTCGAGCCGGCGCATGTAGAGCCTCCAGGTAATTAATACTCGGTTGTATCGCTACACACTACACATTCATAATTCTAGATTCTGCTGCGAACTTCTCTGCGTGAACTCAGGCCGAAGGGCCCCGAAGGGCATGACGCGTGACAACGAGATTTGTTTCGATAATTTCTTTTTGGGGTTTTTTATTTTATTTTCATGACGGATATAAGACGGCTATTCATACAATGATAGAGTAAGGGGTTGATGTAACAAAAACATACGAGCTTGTGTCAAACATAAAACATATCTTACAAAGATACAACTCTGAATAGAAGGCTTCCGGAGACAAGATTTCCGCCTAACGACCCGTCGGTCGCATAATATGGCCGGGCTTTTTTTGCATTGCCGTGTTTTTTTGAGTACAATACATAATACCTCGATTTACGCGATGGATGCGTTCCACAAGAAATCGTGTCAACCCAAATTCCTTTATATCGAGGCTTGGTAAAAAAATGCATAAATATACATACGTAAACAATCTTTTAGAAACATTTACTTAATACAATTTTGGTTGATCATATAAGTCACTAATTATGGAAAAACACATATAATTTTTGTTGAGTATTTTTATTTTCGTTCTCAGAAAAATGCGACAGGTACCTACTGACTAAGCGAAGGAACTGTAAGCATATTTTATACTGGCTTGGTGCCAGGCTCACGCCATCTCGCGTTGTCCCATCGCGTAGGGCCTACACGGGGTATTACCTACTGTACGTGCAAATACACAACGGTGGCCAATCCGTTTATGGATGGATGGTGTGAATTTATCGGTCTTATTTTTTTTCACATATTTCAAATCCAGCAGGTCTCGTGGGGTCCATAGGTATATAATACGGGTGACGTAGAATTCGTAAGCAATATTAAGTGGACATTTAAACAAAAAAATTTAAGTAAAAAGAATTGCTCCTATGGTCAACCCCCTGGGAGAGGCATCAGGATCTATTGTTTAAATAGTCTGTGTTAAAATCTTTCCCTTTACAACACATTATTTAATACTGAGAAATTTGAGAAACGTTTTAAGGGATCGTTAAACACTGTTAATGATACTTAAATATTTAACGATTAAAAAGAAATGGTTCAATATGATATGCCCCCCGCCCCAAGGTCGAAAACTTGGCTTGGTTGGACAAACAACATCAAATCGTTTAGGCTTAGCACGCATTACGGTTTTTCACCGAACGATTTTTTTCCGAAAAATTCTGTGTGTTATCTAAATTGTATGAAGCACGATATAAACTCGCGCGAATATTTTGTGGACGTGTATCAATCTGACCGCACTGCGAAAAAAAATCGCGGTGCACGGGCGGGCGACCTCTAAATTATAGTAAGTTATTATATTAGTAAATTATCGAATGTTTTTATAGTCATTCTAAGGTACCCGAAAAACTTTTTGCTGTATTCTCGAAAGGCTTGGTGAATCCAGTACCTACCTATTGATGACATCTTTTGGCATGTCTTTTACGCCGTAGTAAAATGCAAAGAAAGATTTTTGTTTCGTTGCCCATTTAGGTACGAGGGACTCGGCTGAGAACTGGATAGAAACAGACAAACATCGCAAGGAATTTTATTCGCCATGCGTGTTTATTTGATTCAGTACGATTCAGTAGATTTATAAACCGTCAGAAAAAATATCGCGGCAATGCGTGCTAAGCCTTTATGTCCAGCATTTGCAGACATGCTACTGGGAAATAATCTTAGGAAACTATTCCTACGAAAAATCAAGAGTGGGGGATAATTTATATTTCCAAGCAACGGCATACGTAGAAAATGTATTTTGATACCTGGGCCCAGTTTCATATAACAATTCGTACTTTATTATGACAATTCGAGGTACATTGCATAACAATCAGTGGGTTAATCGACTTTGCAATGTACATCGAATTGTCATAGTAAACCATGAATTGTAGTTCTGTGAAACAGACCCCTGCCTGACTTGATTGCCAGTAACTACTTTCGTCCTTCTTTTAACCAGTCGGTCGTTCGTTTTTGTGGGACAATACGGGGCCGAAAATGTTCCACTAGTTCCGTAATGGGACTTCTAAAAGTAGGTCGGTCGAATTGGCATAAACGAGCGGAACAAAATTCTTGTTAACTGCATGTTTTCTAAAACTTCTAATCAGCAGAGATGGTAGAGTGAGCGAAGAAAGTAGGCAGAGATTGGGCAAACGTTGCGAATATTTCACAGTAGAAATCAAATTAGCTACTAATTACCATGCTGTAGAACTTTGAATACCGGTCGGCCTAATCGTTCCCTTTTTTTCAAACATAGATATTTAATTACCGCGCGTACTTCAATTTTCTCCATTTTCGATTACTCATTGCGACAGAACACAAGTAAGAACTTTCTATGATTGAAAAAACAAAAGAGCATCAAAGTTTTTCTATTTTATTATGTCGACTATAATTTACTTACGACTATTTTAGTATAATTCCTTACGATGTTTTCCTTCACCATTTCTACTATAACTTCACAAATGTACATAAATTATAAAATAAAGTCATAGGTACATGCCCGCACTGGAAATCGAACCTGGGTTTCTCGCTTCTGAGTCCAATGTTGTACCTACTACGGTATCACGCCCGCATTCACATACCTCAGCTCTTGAAATCGGCAATCCGCGGTGGGCACGCGTGGTGATTAAGCCCAAACTCTCTCTCTGAGAGAAAGCCTGTGCCCTTCAGTAGGACGTATATAAGCTGAAAAGAAAAAAAAATCCAGTAACTTCCTCGACTACAACCGTTTCAAGAATCTGCCATTTCTAGATGCATTCTGTTGGATTCTGTTGCATAGAATAGATTCTGGAGCTGCAAATTTCAGAAAAAATATAGGCATTACCGCCCTGTTGGTAGAGTCTTGCTTTTGAGAAAGGTGTACGAATATATGTTATTAGTTAATAGCAATTTACTTCCTTTAACCTCTCACGAGGTACGAAAGCTCCGAGAGCTGTTACAAAATCAGCGCGAAAGTGGGTCGATTTCTTCCGCACGCAGTCTCATAAATAGGTACAGAGGCGTAATCGGCTCCATGAATATGTTAGCAGAGAAGCAGCTACGTACAGAATACGAGGCATCCCCGGGGGACCCATGTTAATTTGTGAATACAGGCTGTTATTTTGTGATTATGTACGCAAAATTACACTTTTGTGGTATTCTACCGCTAAGGAACAGAGGGATTGATAGATAATAGATAATGTTCTTTATTGTATCTACATAAAAATGGAAATTACACAGATATTTTTTAACCTTAAAGTGCTGATAGTTGTACCTAAATATTTTTCCTGATTTACTGGTGGTTTTAAAATTAAAAGACTTATCCCCGGTTTCTCGGACACTAACAAGCTGTTAATCTACTGTTAACAGCTGTCAGTGGTTTTCTTTTGTATGCACTTTGGTCAATTGACAGATGTTAACAGTAGATTAACAGCGTGTTAGTGTACGAGAAACTGGGGGATCTGTTCTAAATATGGAGAATTATTAGGCTCCAGCGGAACAGACAATCTTCTGACAAAATTACGAGTGAATCTCGTCGTTTCAATCGAAAACTATGCACGACGTAAATTTCTCTCCTGCCAAAAGGACAGGGTATCGATAAATTGCTCGTGGTGATTAAACTCGAAATAATCCCGATAATATGAATACAGTATTATTTAAAAACATATATGTATAACTAGCGCTAAAAATGACCCCACGTTCAATTGTGGGAAGGCGGGCGGGGCTTGTCAATTGTGTTACCAATCGGAGCAAGTTCAGTATCAGATTGATAGATAAATTATTTATTTGAACTTGCACAAATAGGTACCTACATACAGAGAGCGTATAATACAAAGACAATAGGTAATAACCATAACATGAAGCATGTAAACAATAAGAAGCAAGCACTGTTTAATGCGACCGACAGCGTGTCATATCCGTATATACGTGCACTCACTTATTTACGTTATGGATGACTACCACAAAAACGAGTTGGTTGACCCAATACGGATCATTCACATTTTGAACTAAGTATGCAGTTTTATAGACATCAAAAACAATATATTCTGTTAAAAAAATATTGAAATCGGATTATAAATGAAGAAGCTACAGCGATTTTAGTACACAGGTTCCAAAAACGGGCGCCAACTGGCGCCAAACGCTTGACATGTCACAGCTTATGACGACCCGCGTGCTTAGTTGCCGCGCTTATAACATTTCAGTCTGTCTCAGTAAATTGACGCGTGCTCGTGTCGTTTAAATGTTATAATGTCCTCATACTACAAATATTGCATTGTGCCAAAATGCAAGAATACAACTGTGTCTACCCCCGAGAAACTATTTTTTTTGGTTATCATCATCATCATCACCATCATCATCAGCCTATGCTTGTCCACTGCTGGACATAGGCCTCTCCTATAGCACGCCACTGAGCACGGTCCTCGGCTACTCTCATCCAGCTCTTGCCAGCCGCCCTGCGAAGATCATCGCTCCACCGAGTCTGAGGACGTCCTACACTACGTTTACCGATCAGCGGTCTCCACTCAAGAACTCGTCTACCCCATCTGTTATGAGTTCTTCGTATGATATGGCCGGCCCACTGCCACTTCAGCATGCTAATTCGATGGGCTAAGTCAGTGACTTTGGTTCTCTGTCGGATCACCTCGTTTCGAATTCGGTCTTTCAGAGAAACCCCGAGCATAGCCCTTTCCATAGCACGCTGAGCGACTTTAAATTTGTGGACCAGCCCCACCGTGAATGTCCACGTTTCGGCACCATGTCATGACAGGTAGGACGCACTGATTGAAGACTTTCGTCTTGAGACTCTGTGGGATTGGTGATGTGAAGACTCGACGTATTTTCCCATATGCTACCCAGCCCAGTTGTATTCTTCTATTGGCCTTTTTCTCGAAGTTATTTTTACCCAACTGCATGGTTTGCCCGAGGTAAACATACTCCTTAACAACTTCGAGAATACTGCCTTGAAATGCAATTGGCTCCGGACATACGTGTTCATTGAACATAACCCTGGTTTTATCCAAGTTCATCCGAAGACCAATGCGTTGGGAAGAATCAGCTAGGCCGCTCAGCATATGTTGTAGATCTTGCAGCGTTTCCGCCATGATGATGATGTCCTCTGCAAATCGCAAGTGTGAAAGGTACTCACCGTTTATGTTAATGCCGTACCCCTTCCAGTCCAGTGTCTTGAACATATCCTCCAATGCATTTGAGAACAATTTGGGGGAAATAACATCCCCTTGTCTCACACTACGATGTATGGGGATAGGCTCAGACTGCCGGTTCTGGATCTGGAGGGCCATAGTAGCGGCGTCGTACAGACAACACTTGGCAACGCTGCAAAGATTCCAGAACAGACCAGGTCTCGACCGAGTCAAAAGCCTTTTCATAGTCCACAAACGCTAAGCACAGGGGCCGATTATACTCTTCGGTCTTCTGTATAATCTGCCGCTTATAGCCACACTGTGTGAATGTGCTCTATGGTGCCGTAACCCGATCGAAAGCCGGCCTGCTCAGGTGGCTGAAACTGATTCTTCTCGTAAGACGGTTCGCAAAGATTCTTAAAAACAGCTTATAGACGTGGCTCAAGAGTGAAATGGGTCAGTAGTTCTTCAGGAGGGTTTTATCACCCTTTTTTAAGAACAACACGACAACACTCTTACTCCACGCCTCCGGAGTTCTGCCATCAAAGAGGACAGCCTTAAATATGTTCTGGAGCTCCTTCATTACAGGTTTACCGCCCGACTTCAGGATCTCAGTCGTAATACCGTCCTCTCCAGGGGCTTTTCCATTTTTAAGCTGTCTAAGACGGCAGTTTTTTTTGGGTATAACAGGACGAAAAAGTTAGAAAGAAATGGTTTAACGTTATGAGAAGAGATCTTCATTCTTTCAAGTCTACATTTCTGCTGCGAAGATCATTTTGACGTAAGTATCTGTATAAATAGGTATTTATTGTGTTTTCTTTTAGATAAATCATCATCGGCCATTTGACGCCCACTGCAGGACATAGGCCTCCCTCGTGGTTTTACAATAATGAGGGGTTTTTGGCAGGTGGGTTGGCGATCTCAGTATGCGGTTGGAATCTCAGGAAGACGCTGCTGCCTTTCTCCTGGTAATTTATTTCCTTAGTCGCCTTCTACGACATCCACGGATGGAAATGGAGTGACGCTATTCTTAATCCGGCGCCACACGGAACAGAGAGGAGATAAAAAGATAGATAAATAAGAGGAGGTTAGATAAATAGGAGAAAGAAAATAATGTAGATACTAAAGAGATCTGCATAGGCATTATGACTAGCCTGCCAAAGTTAGATTTTTTTTAAAGACTATGTTAGGTTAATGACCTTTATAAAACCACGTTTTTATAAAACCACGATTGCTCTAAAACAGAGGCAGTTTAAATAATCTGTTGTTACGTTTTTTAATTCACCATAGAGTATTTAAACTACCTCTGAGAAGTGTTTTAAGGAATTGTGTTCTTATATAAAAGACCGTTAGTATCTAAAGGTCAGTAGTAAGCATAATCCATGTGGCACCGGATTAAGAATAGCTACACGCCATTTCCTTCCTTGGATGTCGTAGAAGGCGACTAAGGAAATAAATTACCAGGAGACGGCCAGCAGCGCCTTCCTGAGATTCCAACCGCATACTGCGATCGCCAACCCGCCTGCCAAGCGTGGCGATTATGGCAAAACCCTTCATGGTTAAAAACCATGAGGGAGGCCTATGTCCTGCAGTGGGCGTCAAATAGCTGATGATGATGATGATGATGAAGCATTAGATAAGTATACTAACTCAAATATTTACCTACCTATTTACATATGACATGGTGTGGCGAGCACATGTCAACTCTGCGCGCGCACTATAAACTCCAACATTCCTACATCGCGCAAGCAAAATGTTTCACATGACATACCATAAATATGGCGTCCGACGGACATCAGTCGGACCGGCCATCCCCAGGCATACGATCTGCCTGGCGGAAAATTTCCCTTTACAGTGGAAGAGCACGATCACCCGCTCTTCCCTATAGTGGTGACCCTCGACAGAACAATGTCAACCTTCCTTCGCTCTCGCAGCACCCCACATACAATCAGTCTCAAAAGCAAGGCCAGTATCCTCTTCCCTCTCACCTCATCAGTTCCACTAGTCAACGCACCGACTACTGGTACTGATAGTGATCTCCCCCAACCCCTCGGCACGGTAGCCACACAGCAACAGCGCACGCTGCCAGTGGTACAGCAGCCTTCACCGGTTCCTACCACATGCGCGGTCCCCATGGTACTGTCGCCGGTGAAGTGACTGTTAGCCGCCGAATACCCTCAACTGCTAGTCGACTCACTGACTTAGCGCCTCCTGGCACTTGCAGGCTTTAGAGCACAGACTTCGATTCCTATCAGACCTAGCTATGCGTAGCTACGGTCTTGAAGGGGAGTGATGTGGCGAGCACATGTCAACTCTGCGCGCGCACTATAAACTCCAACATTCCTACATCACGCAAGCAAAATGTTTCACATGACATACCATAAATATAGCGTCCGACGGACAGCAAGTCGCTTAAGTTTTTACAATGGATACAAAATGCTTGCGCTCGCTTCTGTTTTCATAATACCCTCCAGAGCTCATCCGGCAAAATATCTGTGCACCTGCCATCGGCAAAATATCAGACCGGCACGAGGTATGATATTTCGACGGATTATACACCCTGAATAAATTTTGGAACAAAACCATTTACTATCGCCCAATCAACGACCACATCGTCACGCATGGCGCACAGAATGGACCAATCACAGAGTGATTTTCTCTATATACATCACATCTTGCGCTCATTTCATTGGAGCAGACTAATCGAAAGGACCGGGGTCGTTTTTGAAAGTGATTTTTTTTAGGAAAAAATACTTTTATATTCTTTTTTATGCTTAGCATAGTTAATAGCAATTTTTGCAGTGAGTTTTTTGAAGGTGAAAAGCACAACAAATATTATTGACTTTTGGGGAACCGGCGGCCGCATATATGAATGAACTTCTGCAGCATTATGATGTGTTGCTTCCCATACAAAATGCATTGAATGCGCAGTTACGAACATCCACCCGACCGTTCGGGTATACGCTAAAACTCGATGTAATTTGAGAAAATGTGTTGCTAATTTGCTATTAATTCAAAGAGCTTTGAGAGAGTAATCACGCCGAACGTCTGTCGCGTATCTTCGGCTTGGACACTAATGTAGATTTTTCTTCGTATGTTAAGCTAATCCCAAGTTACAAAAATGCGCCATACAAATCTGGCTCAAACTATGACGTCACAACTTGCACGTAACGCCTTATAATGTATGAAGCCTTTATAAATATTTGAGTTATCTCGTAAAATAATGTTTTTATACGCCTACACCCTCATAAGAATAGGTACGTTTAGAATAAAATGAAGAAACTAAATCTAATAAGTTTTTTATTATTTGAGTAACTTATTTTTCGCCATTTTTGTGATCTGTGATGGTTTTATTTTGTAATTTTTCCTAAGTTTTATATGTTTATGGTATAAAAGCAATGTCACTCCAATCTAAGTTAGGCGCAAGTTCCCCATTACACCCTCAGTAGCCACTAAAATTTAATCAATCATTTTGGCTTTACAGGTGCCAGCCTAACAGCGGGACCGAAGCAAAACATGCCAGCCCTCTCAAAATTAGTGAAAATCACAGAGGAAGGCAACAAAGTGCGGAGCTGAATTAATGGCCCATTATTTAATTAATAACACTCCAAACAATTTGACAGTATTGTAACCCGTATCGTGTCCTCCGTAGGGCCGTTTTGCCGTAGCCAGCTCGGCGATAAAGACAGGCGATGTGTTGCTAACCGAAAATCCATACGCCGCTTGCTTGCTGCCAGATTGCTATGGGACGCATTGCCTGTACTGCTTCAAAAGGTAGTTTCCTGCATGTACGATCAGTCTCAATAGAATTTAGCTATGCTCGGAGTCTCTTTGATAATACTTAATAGAATATTGTCGCATAATTAATTATGCATTTGTCGAACAGCACACTGAAGTAGTCAGTTTTGCTTCTTAGTTGGCCGTAAATTCAAGGAACAGTATTCCAGGAAAACTAAAGATCGACAAATTCGACATAGGATTGTATGGCTGAGGAAGAGGCTAACCGAAGACATTAAAAAATATCTTCTAATGCCTCCAAATGCATTTTTAATATATTATTATATGGCGTAGTCAGGCAATAATTTGTACCAATCAGTGGCTGAATTAAAACTTATTTTAAACTTTTGATAATACGTTAAACAATTTCAGATTAGAAGACTTCGTTGTAGAAGCTGCTGCCTGGTGCCACAAATGTTCAGGAGTAGCATTTTGCAGTACTCCATGTCGTGACAGTGCAATGTCTACGTTTCATCCTTACGAATGCCCGTTCCTTGATCTTTTCATTGGTAAAAACTTTGATAGTATTTTCTAAGATTAACACGAGCACTAGACATAATAAAAACGTTTATTTTTTCATTTTAGAATTTTCCGAAGTTTCGGTAGTTTTGCAAGTGCCGTAGTCTCGATAGAATGAGGTGACAGGCATCTTTTTGAAGACGAAAAAGTAAGATGAAAAAATAAACGAGTAAATATCCGTGCATATTCAGTTTTTAAAGTTGGTTAAATCTAATCATTTTAAATTTCAGGATCCGGAATGTCAATCCTGAGTCACATAGCTTTAAGGATGGTTACTCAAGCTGGTTTAGACACCAGTCTATCCATTTACGCAAAGTATGTATCTAACGATGTTAAAACTGTCGAAGGTTCTGCTCTCAATGACATCGAAGGAACTGCGAAGAAATCTAGAATGAAAAACAGAAAAGAACGCCTTAGTAGAACGAAGAAAGGGCTGAAGAGCTATGACAAAATTGTCAAGGAAGAAAGCGAGGAAACTAAAGGAGACGAGAAAGTCGACTTCCACGAAAACTTGGAATTGAAAGCAGCGCAAATATACTCCCTCTGCACTCATTCAGAGATAAGGAAACCTGACGACTATCTAAAAAGAATTGTAATGGCCATGTTTTTGACAGAGTGCTTGAAGAAATCAGATTTTTTTAGTAAATCAGAGGAAGAAATAAGACAAAAGCGTAAGTTATGCGTTTAACCACTTCTTAAGCACAGGATTGGAGGATCTTTGTTAAGTTAGAGGCTAACCGAGGATATTAGAATTAAATTAGCTGCGATTTGCCTTTTATTTAAAACTATATTGAGATACTCTTATTTTCAGATGAGCGATCTATTTGCGAGTTGATTCTTCGTAACCTGCAACTTCTGCAGTTTAACGCACATGAACTGTTTGAAACGGTCCGGAGCAAACAACAGCTGACGGGCTCCAAAGCTCTTTACACGGCTGTAGGGATCTACCCCACTGGAGCGCTTTTTAATCATGAATGTTATCCTGCTGTTGCCAGGTAAACGATCCTCTACTTTTTTAATGGAAAGTATTTTATTTTGTACTATGTACCTACGTCTGGAGGCTCTCTACAGCATGATTATCTTTATTACCATACTCATGCTAAGCGATGTATCTGTCGTGGCTCATAGACATTCTGGAAAGATGCCGAATGTTTTCGGCATTCGACATTCAATTTTTGTTTACATGATCCATTCCAAATAAACCAAAAGTGAAACGTCTGATTTCACCAGTATCCACTTTATCTAATATCTCCATATTACTCTACAATGATGGTTTGTGACTTACGTTCCGTATAAATGTTTCTTTCTTTGTGTATAAAAAAATTACAATAGGTCAGTTAACGAATTTCAGTTAGGGTGAGTAGGGTGAGAGCCTTCATTTCGTCTGATGGGCGTTGCAGTATAATTATATAAATTTTGTAATCGCCAAGTTTACAAATCGATTTGTGCATAGAATCAACAAATTAATGTCACCTTATTAAAAAAAAAGATACATCCCTGTCTACGATTGGGCTGTCATTTTTAGGGCTCCGGACCCGAAGTGCCCCGGGTGCCAAACGGGACCCTATTACTAAGACTTCATTGTCTCTGTCTATCTGTCTGTCTGTCACCAGGCTGTATCTCATGAACCGTGATAGCTAGGCAGTTGAAATTTTCACAGATGGTGTATTTCTGTTGCCGCTATAACAGCAAATACTAAAAACAAATAAAATAAATATTAAAGTGGGCTCCCATACAACAAACGTATTTTTTTGCCGTTTTTTGCTCGATATTAATAATGGCAACAGGTGGACGCTTGAAATATTTACAGAATATTTAGTTTTGTATTCGCATCAAAAATAAATAATTAAATTAAAGTAAATATTTAAGGGGGACTCCCATACAACAAACGTGATTTTTTGCCATTTATGGGAATGTGTGTCTAAATAATGTAGTATAGATAATGGTACGGAACCCTACGTGCGCGAGTCAGACTCGCACTTGGCCGGTTTTTAGTCTCTCGTGTCTCTCTTCTCTACTTGTGCACAAAGCAACATATTTTTATTACACTATATACCTATATAATATCTACCTAATATCGAGCGGCCGTTCTTACGGACAATTAAAAACAAGTACACAATTTAATGCACACGTTGTCGCCAACGCCACGCGCGTCGCGCCCCTGAACTCGGTAGCTTATTTTCGATTTTTAACCACCCATTTCCTCAACATCATAGATACTTCGAGGGTAGCAAAATCGTCTTCAGGGCACTGCGCCCTCTCGCCCCAGGGGAAGTGGTCTCCGAGAACTATGGGCCTCACTTTCTCAACCGGACCGTGCACGATCGCCAGCGCGCCTTGGCTTGTCGTTACTGGTTCAAATGTACCTGCACCCCGTGTCAAGCTGACTGGCCGATGCTAAAGCAGATGACTGGGGATATGGCTGTTGTTTTCAGGTTGGTATGTTTGTTTTTCTAATATAATTATTGTGCGCGAGTACTAAGAAAGCCTCCGGCCCTAGAGAAACTCTTTTTTTTCTTATTTTCAATGCATAATGCACTGCACAGTAATAATAATGCACTGCACTTCGCAAATAATTTTCATCGAGGATTAGTGATAATTAAATTTTAGCAGATTATACATTTCCATTTGCATTTTTTTTTTCAGGTGCATCAATCCCAAATGTCGAAACATATTCAGCATCACGCCGAGTACGCCGACAGCTTGCGGCCAGTGCTCTACTCCCATAGAGCGGGAGCTGCTACAGGCCAACGTGGAGGCCGTCAAGAAATGTAGCCTGCAGTATAAGGTACGGCAAAAACGGCCGTTTTTTGCATAAATGTTATGTATCCTTTCCTTTGTGCTTTGATGGCGCTAGTGTTACTGCATGAAGCCCCTTAGAGGCACTAACACATTGAGAGGGCTGTCTACCACACAGTATCTAATAAGCACGTAACCGAATGAAGATCCATAAAATGGGTAAAGTTATAGCGAAGTGAACTACAGGAGAAGACCTAAAAGCGTAGCTCAATTGGACCGTATTGGAAGCGTTCCTCGCACAAACTATACTCCTATATTACGCGCAGCAAATCCTGAACGATTCCAATCGTCTGTCAAATTAGTATGGAATTTGACAGACAATTGGAATCACTCGGGATTTGTTACGCATATTTATAGATATAGATATGACCCATCATACGAAGAACAAGACTAAGACAAAATTATAAGTCATACTCCCTGGCAGACAAACGAATCCAAACGTAATTTGAATTTTTAACAAATAATTGTTCATTGTACATATACTTGTGCCACCTTAAAAAAAAAACTATTACAACTTACAATATTACATCATGATTTAAAGTTGTACTGCTGAGAAACATACCTACTCTCCAGCAAACCCAAATGAAAAGCAACTGTTCCGTGTACCTATAAGCACAAAATAAGCTTCAAACCAATGTACTGGTACTCTGGTTGAACTCCCAAAAACCAAAGCTCTTAACTTCGTCAATACCAAATAAATAATCTTCACACAATGAATGGGGAGTTAGCTTCTGTCAAAATCGTAGTAGGAATTGTGTAGTAAGTAGGTATCTAAATTGCTACGATTAAATCGATCCCGACCCCTCCACCCACTTGCTACGATCACGTTCGCAGGTACGAGTGAGTATAGTTCTTGTTGCAATATTTTTGTCTTTTTTTGAAATCTTTTTACATCTACCCTAAGCGTATACTACGAAATAAAAGTTAAAATTAAAAAGTGAGTTTAAAAAAATATATGATAAAGTAATAAATAAAGGTGTGTAAAAATTATTTATTTTGGTATTGAGAAAGTTTTTTGGGAGTTCAACCAGTGTCAGTACAATTGTTTGACGATTATTTTGTGCCGAAGATGTGAACGGAGACTTTTCATTTGGGTTTGCTGAGGAGTATTGCTCCTCAATGATGTAAGTACTTGGAAGTTGTAAAAGTACAACTATTTTAAGGTTGCATACATTAAGTAGGTACCTACAATTTATGAACAAATTATTTGATGAAAGTTAAAATTACGATTGGCTTAGTTTGTCAGCCAGGGACTATGATATAAAATAATAATGTTGTGTATGCACTAAGCTGGTAAGATTAGGGGCCTGTCACCGACATTTCACGAACTTGTGGACTTTCGTTACGTACGGAAATCCTCATCAAATCATCTATAATTGATAAAGTAACATTCATACATCTCGAAATAAAAATTAATTTCATTAATTTTCAATATCAATGTACCAATACCTATCCTTCATTTACCGCGACAGGAGGCCACCAATCTTCTACAGTCAAACCAAGTGGAACGAGCTTCCCTCGTCTTCTGCAAGACTATCGACGCTTACCACGAGATGGCGCTGCCCCCGCACCGCGACACTCATAGAGCGCAGGAGTCGCTCCGTACCTGCTTCAACGCTTTTGGGAATGTACACCTCTGTGGTGACAAAGACTAGTAATTTTAATGTTGTTGTCATTTTATTCATTGGTAATATCTATGCTGTCATTAAAACTTTTGCCTACATAAATAAAGTTTCACTATTGTACCTATGTACTTTTCTACGAATAATAATATATTCTAAAAAAATAGTTCATTGATAAGTCAACTCTTTATTGTAATGATGAGTATCAAAATCTAAACTAAACAGCCAGCTGAGCTGACCGTTATTCAACTATCTTCCGCACGACAATAATATGCACCGAACAGGATTTGCTTTGGCAATAACCGAATACATAATATAAATCTAATATCCTACACAAACGAGCAATGCTAATCGCTAACGCGAACATGATCAACCCAAAAACGTCAAAAGGTTTGAAACTTATGACCTCGAGTTTCGTGATCCCTATTATATCATTTGACCGGATCATCAAATATGGTTTTGCAAGCGCAGTCCTCGACATCACCCTCGCCGTCGCCGGTGCTGGAAGCGGTGCGGCGCAGATTTTGCACCTGCGTTTGCAGTCCCAGGATCCTGAATTGGGCTTGCTCGAAGTTGTCGTTGAGCCTCCCGATCTGGGCTTCCATACAGCGCTTGATCTGCCGGGGACAAAGTCGCAAAGTTTACTTACTGGTTCATGTTATTGAAAACGCAGTCGGTTAACAAGAGCATATTCTATACATATTTCCGGCGAGTCTCACAGACTTCTGCAGTAATAAAGCATTGGGTAGTGAGAGAGTATCTTCGTCCTAAATTAAGCCACATTTATTTACCTCGTGACGCTCCTTCTCGCCGGCCACAACTTGAGCCTTTGCAAGCGCCAACTGCCTCTCCAAGTCCGCCACGGTCGTCTGCAAACACCTGTACAAGATATGGTGCATGTTAAGTCATAAGCCCATTTATGGAAGATGCCGCTTGCCTTTTTAAATTCCTTATTAATTTACCTGAGCTTAGAAGATATCAGAAAACGAACGAACGCCGGTTACGATTACTTAATAGAACGTAGAATAAAAAGTAGTCAAGTGCTAGTTGGACTCGTGCACGGAATCCATGTCACGTAACATATTTATAGAGAGATAGAGAGAGAGAGAGAGAGAGAGAGAGAGAGAGGAAGTATCCCACTAAGAGTCCCAACGAGCACAAACAATTCGGGCATGAAACCCCTAAAAAGTAAAATTTAACAAAGGGCTTGTACGCATGAGCTCAAATCATGTGTGAATCAGGCAGAGGCTCACTTTCGCATGGTATCCGTGCGGTCGTGGGCGCGCTGCATCGCACGGGAGGCCTCGTCGCGCGCGCGATCGAGCTCGCCACCCAGCTGCACGCACTCGTGCATCTTCTCCTGGAGACGTTTGTCGCTCACCATGCAGGCCTCCTCCATGCGAATCACTTGCAGCCTGCGTGCAAGAATATAGCATACAATTTAGCCACGCACTTGGGAGGAAGATAAGCTCAGGGGTGAAAAAGACGGCAAAATGTAGTGTGATTGTAGCAGTCATTATAATTCTTACAACTAGCACTTAATATGGATAGACGTCGAATTAATTATATAAATAGATCAATAATTTTATTCCAGCCAAAGCCATATTTAACAACACAAGAAATAAATTAAATTATATTAAAGAATTAAGTTATAAATATTACTTATAGATCATAGATAGAATAATAAGATGTTATCCTAAATTGGTCATAAATAACAGAACCAAATTGACCTCCGTAGAAGATGGCATCTGACAACCAAAATGGGTGGCAGTGTTTCTCAGGTGAGAAATCACGTTTTACTGAAATCAAGACTCACTTCAGCCGCTCGATCTCCTGCTTGAACGAAGTGTTGGTCTCGACCAAGCACTGAATCCTCTGCTGCATGAGAACCAACTGCTTGTCGTCGCCCTTTGCCTCCATAGCCTTGTCGCTGCCACCGCTGCCGTTTGTTCCTCCGCCCGGTTTCATCGTGTGCATAATTACGTGTAGCTGCAAAGAAAATTAAGTGGGATGAGAAAGTGGTGTGTGTCATCAGTCCATCAGTTAGTGAACGGCACCAATGACTTTTTTTCCAAGTTAATTTGTGAATTTGTAGTAACAATTACACTTAATAACAGTGAAAGAAATCCACCTAAGTGCTTGTGGTTTTCATATACTCAAATCATTCAAATCATTTGCGCCAGAATGGCCAGTCACGCGGAGAATTTAGCGTTGGAATTATGACAAAAAACGGCTTCAAATTTACTTCATTTGCTTCTGCTACTTTTACTTTTACTAGACATTTGGCAATTAAGGCATTTGGCCTTCATAATATTAAGACTTAACACATTTAAGAGTGACCTTTTATTCTGACGTCAAGACAGCCGGTTACCTGTCCATGCTGCCTGAAACCACTGAAATTTTAGGAAATGTTCAATCAATTTAGTTGCCAACCATTCTGACGCATATTTTAGACGTTCGTACGCATGATAGCGCCTGTGCCCTGTTGTAGTACATATACTTACAAACGTAACACTTATAAGGAAATAGTTAACGGCATTTATACAAGGTCCCCAAGGACTTGATAGCCAGTAACCACAATGGAGATTCAAGTTAAAGTGATCAGTTATCTAAACGGTTTCATTACCTTTTCCCTGCAGCAGTTGAGCTCTCTGGCAAGAGACTCAGAGTTGTGTTCGGCAATGGCTTGCGACTGCTGCGCCTCCTTCAGTCGCGTCTGCGTAGCCTTCAGCAGATCCGGCAAAGGCGCCAGCTCTTGCAGCTTCTCTTGGAACTTTAGCTGTGGACGATGACTCAAATTCAATGTCGAGGGGAAAGGTTGGAATCGTTCACTTTCCTTAACGGTTTTGCGATGTTACGCCTATCCATATTTATATCGAAACTGAAATATATATAGGCATATGATCACCACAACCATCATAGACATCATCATCAGCCATTTGACGCCCACTGCAGAACAGAGGCCTCCCTCATGGTTTTACAAACCATGAAGGGTTTTGCCATAATCGCCACGCTTGGCAGGTGGGTCGGCGGTCGCAGTATGTAGTTGGAATCTCACGAAGACGCTGCTGCCCGTCTCCTGGTAATGATTTTCCTTAGTCGCCTTCTACGACATCCACGGAAGGAAATAGAGTGACGCTATTCTTAATCCGGCGCCACACGGATCACCACAATCATATAAAACACAATTTGGAGTGTCACAAGTTGGAGTATCTAACGTCAATCCACGAAGCTCATTATTACCTTCACTCTCTGGATCTCCAGGTTGATCTGTTCGCTGATCCTGGTGTTGTCCATGTCCATCATCTCCATCTGGCGCTTCTGTTCTTCAACTGTCTGCTGTGCTTGTAGGTACTACAAGGAAATGGTTGACAATATTACGTAATATCGAAACCTAAGTTGTAAAGTATGAGACGAGATTTCCACAAGATATGATGGTATGTACCTAGATCACACAAACAGGCAATGCTAGAATACCAGTTTAAATTCTTAAGGCTGTTGAATTGAATTCGTTCTCCGTATTTTAAGGGGGCATTGTAACCATAATGTAAAAACTTAATTATGGTGGGAGTTTGGAAAAAATTACATATAAAAAAAAATTTGTTCCTACCGAAAATTACTTCACTTTAGCATTTAAAACAAACTAATAAAAATCGAAGAAAAACTAGGATTCGAGTGTGTTATGGTCGGCGCAGGCCAACTCAATTGTTTTTTTAGGGTTCCGTACACTGTGCAAAAAAAACGGAACACTTATAGGATCACTCGTGCGTCTGTCTGTCCGTCCGTCTGTCACAGCCAATTTGCTCCGAATCTACAAGACCAAATCATTTGAAATTTGGTAATCCTATAACCCAAAGATGTAAATAAATATTTTTTTAAAATAGTAATTAATATTCGGCAGACAAATTAAGAAATAAAAAAAAAGTTTTGCAAACTCTACTGTGTTACACCTCAAATGAAAGGGCTCGTTATGAGGATGTCAAATATATATATTTTGTTAGAATTGTAAAATAAATAGTTTTGAAAAGAAAAAAGAAAGAAGACGAAAATTGACCGTTCCTCCCTTCCCCTGATCTCCAAAACTACTGAGCCTAAAATTTTTGAAAAATTTTAAAATATAGTTCATTGCTTCTAGATTACAGGAAAACCTATAAGAATTCTATCAATTGAAAATAAAGTGGTAAACTCAATATAATACGTTCACTTACGGAAAATAGTTCACAAAAACACCGCTACATAGCGCTAGTAGTAGCTAAATCGCGTCTTTCTGTGAGGATTTTAAATGTGATACCACCAGTGAATAAAAACATTTGACTTTGGTATTGGACGGAAACCTCTCCACGCGAGTTCAACTCGCACTTGGCCTTAAAAATTGTTCTTGTCCATAAATGGAATGATGTCCATTTATAGGCGGATATATATTTATTTATTTTAATTTAATATTTAGGAAAACTAGTGACTAAAAAGATATTACAAAGCCGAGATAAAAACAGACAGTCATAAAAAGTTTCCACAGATAACTACAACGAACAATGTTACATTGGTATAACTAAATCAGTTATTTTACAGATAATTAATTTTAAGGATTGAAAAACAGTTTTGATAGAAGACCTATTATTCCATCATGGAATAAGTCAATGTCGACTTCCCTCGCCAAAGAGTTAAATAGATTGCCATAGAAAGGAATTCTGACTATAATTGGTTTTGACCACCGGTAAATGAATTGGATCTTAACGTACGAGTCGGTGTTAAAAACTTTAATCGAAAAAGTAAATGTGGACAGTCAATTATGCCACGTGCTATCTTTAATAATATAATATCAGCTATCTCCCGACGCTTATTAAGTGGGAGTAGGTGCATTTTGCGACATGTTTGCTATACCGAGTTTGTAATTTAACGGGACATAATTTTAAATACAAACTACATTTTGGTCGATTTCGCGCATCCTAACATTGTGAATTAGGACTTTAAAGCTTCTGATCAAGTTAGTATGAAGTGAAGACCCTTACCTTCACCCGGTAATCTTGGAGCTGGTCGTTTTGTTCCTTCAACAGCAGTCTCAGCTCCTCGATTTCCTCCCTAGCTTCTCTGTAGCACTGTTTGAGGGATAGCAGCTTCATCTCCTGGTCGAAAGTCTGCTCCTTGTTGCCCAGGTGCTTGTCAGTGGCGTCAGCCAGGCCTTCAAAGCGCATCTCCAGCTCGCGCAGCTTGTTCTGGACCTCACGGTGCTGGCATCGTTCTTTTTCCAGCTCCTCCTTTTTCTTCAGGAGCTCCGCGCGGAGGACTGCGCACTGATGGATACATAATACTTTAGAATTACTTTAACTGAAATGTATTTCACAAACTCAAGGTCTGTATCCCGGAGGAGCTAGCAGAGACCAGGGTTTTCCACTTGCCACGATCCTGACACACCATTTCGCTTCATCAACATTTGGTTCAACATCAACTGGTTTCTGACGATTATGTTTTTCGTTACTAATAACTAATTATTGCGATATTCTTATTCGGTGATCAAGCCGCCGATGTTTTTAGTTTAATCAAATTATTTACTCTACTCTGCGTAAAATATAAGTGGAGAGATATTTCATGAGATAATTTCTAACCATATGCACCCAGGACAAGGGTACATTTTATTTGGATTGATGACATTGCGTCTGATGCATGTGTGCGTTTCATCAGAGGCGAAAGTTTTGTATTTCTGGAGGTAGATACGATTATTATTATTATTAATAATAATTACAATTACTACTATTTACTGAGAATTATTATTCATATGGTTTACTCTATCACTCTAATGTTCGTTGTTGTAATTTTTGCTAAAATTTATTACTATTTGCGTTCCTAAGAAACTGATGTATTACGTAGTTTTTTAATGACTCGTTATGTGTATACACAGTTAAACAAAGCCAATCGGGAATTAAGGTAATAAATACTTTCAACGAATTTGCCGGGCTCACCTCAGTGACTTTGTGCTTGAAGTTTTCTTCGGTCTGTTCCAGTTGCATAGTCAGCTTCTGCACCTCCCTCTCGGCTGGAGTCTGGAATCAAGGAAATCAAATACATTGACAGTTCTTATTGAATTTTCCTCTAAGTTTGGCAAACCTGTAGAAAAACGGAAAGTCAACTACTAGTCCAAAATGTACTTATTCTCGTTAAATAGTCAACTAAATCATACACCCTGGGAAGTTTTAGGACATCGCAGTGCCTTTTATTCTTGGCACAACAAGATTTTTAATGCTCAGTTAACGATATCCACGCTTTAATTTTAGCCACCTCTGGAGAGCAAATATTGGATTAGACAACTACAGGGGCATATTTGAGGCATTGAGAGCAGAAATGGTGTAACCCTCAATTTTCCCATACAATTTTTACTTGACCTATACAAAAGGTATCATCTAAAGTAACAGAGTTACTAAATTGGGGTTACGCCACTTCTGCTCTCAAGGCCTCAGAGCAGAAATCGTGTAACCCTCAATTTTCCCATACAATTTTTACTAAAGTAACAGAGTATTCTAAATTGGGGTTACGCCACTTCTGCTCTCAAGGTCTCATTTCATAAAACTACAATTCATAGTCTATTATGACAATTCGATGTACATTGCATAGCCAAGTCCTTTTTAAAATCTGTCGGTTGATCAACAATGTACATCGAATTGTTATAGTAAACCATGAATTAGTTCTATGAAAGCGGCCCCAGACGTGGAAACTACAGATTAAATCTTACGAGGGGGGCCGTCGGATTGCATGGAGCGGGGCATGGTGGACAGGCTCCGCACTGAAAACAAAAAAAAGTACTTATTACACCAGCTTAGGATGCGCCCAGAAACGTCCGGCAGAACTTTTTCTACATATCAATACATACAACCTTTCATTATAGGTGAGAACCAAGGATGTTTTAGCCAAGAACACACTAAGCTACCTATAAGTATCTGAACCCTTATAGTTTCGCCGTGTCCGACCGTCTGGCTGTTTGTCTGTCTGTCCGTGGCCTAGCTCAGAGACGATTAGTATGGGAAAGCTGAAATGCTGGGTCCTTCCGTCTTAAGTTATTACGTAATTAGCTAACCTAACATCATCTTATAGTGACCATATCAATATTAAAAATATTTTGTGTTTTAATAAATAGACATGGCCAACGCATGAAAACACAATGTATCTCAAAAGTAATACATATTATATTAAACCAAGAGTTGTTGTATTGTATTATATTATTACTAGCTGACCGGGCAAACGTTGTTTTGCCATATTAATTAGCCTACGACCAATTCTCAGACCTACGAAATACACAAAAAAAATTCATTAAAATCGGTGAAGCCTTTTTGGAGGAGTTTAACATACATTAATTTTATGTATTAGATAAATAGTGTTTTGAAATAGGCATGTTCTAGTCCGGTAAATAGTGGGGCATCTCTAGTACGGGAACCCTGCATTTTTTTATTTAAGGAAGCCGCTCGGCACAGTTGTTTTTTGGGTGATTCTGAGCCAATTTAGACCGAGAGCCATCCGAAACCACAATGCGGGTAGGTGGGGGGGGCCAAGTTTTCTTCTGCCGCGAACCTTATGAAGCTCTCTAACTCCCTACTTAAAGCGACTAAATTAAGGACAAGGAATTCATTTCTGAAAGCTAAAGTACCAATTTCATAATAAAAACCAAAAACTTTGTTGTGAACCAAAAATCTCGAACAAGATTTTTGCATATAAACCTCGTTCATTATTTTAATATCAGGTACATCGAAATGAAAAAAATATATTCGGAAAGCCACACATACCCAAATTATAGAAATATGTACCTACATTATTGGGATTTTGTATTAAAATGGGATGAAACAAAAAAATCCACTGCGCGGCGCAGAGGCCTAATTACTATTATAAAACGATTTCTCGGGTAAACGTTTAATTTGGATACTATGGGGCAATATTTTGCATACAATTTGTTGTTTTATATTCCCGCTTCATTTTCAAAGATAAGATGTTGTCTATACTGCCTATCCATGCGATATACAGGGTGGTAATTTGAGAAGGGACTGTAAGGGGAACTACCTGTACAGTTGTAGCTACTGGGAAATATTATTTGGATTCTAACTCTATTTTCTGAGCAAATATAATTAGAATTCAAAAATGTTTGAATTTTAGTAAGGTCAGCAAAAAAGGTAGATAAATTTATTACATGTTATCTTTATCACGCCACAATTATCAAATTCGGACCTGTATCAGTTTATTACAAAGTTATTCAGATATGAAAATCAGCCGCTTCGCGCCAGAAATCATGAAATTAATTTCTTATAATCGAGTTGTACTACGGAAAGACCCTTTTGCAGAGGTTCTCTCGATAACCAATGAACAGAATTTGATACGGTTTTCACTATCACCACCATCATCATTCAGCCACAAGAAGTCCTCTGCCGGACATAGGCCTCCTCCATGGATTTCCAAAAAGACCGGTTGGAAGCGGCCTGCATCCAGCGTCTTCCTGCCACTTGGATGAGGTCATCTGTGCATCTTGTGGCTGGTTGTCCTACGCTGCGCTTGCCGATATATGGTCCCTTTTCGGCCCCATCGGCCATCAGTTCTGCGTGCTATGTGCCCCGCCCACTGCCACTTCAACTTAATAATCCGCTGGGCTATGTCGACGACTTTCGTTCGTCTACGTATCTCAACATTTCTAATTCGATCTCGTAGAGAAATTCCGAGCATAGCCCTTAACATAGCTTGTTGTGGGACCTTGAGCTTTCTTGTGAGGCCCATAGTGAGAGACCAGAGAGAGAGAGTCATCACTGGTAACACACACTGGTTGTATAATTTTGTCTTTAGCGATTGAGGTACATATATTAGACGAAAATACTTTTCTAAGTTTCCTGAATGCTGCCCGAACGGTTTTCACTACACTATTTTAAAATTTTAAGGTAGCAAGAAAGAATAATGAAACACTATTGCCTATTAAGTACTAGATAATAGCGGCTATATGAGTGTCATTAAGGAAACTGATTTCTTCGAATGGCTCGATATCCAGTTAATATTCCTCTTACGTAATACATAAATACATCTTGTTATTGGAAGAAGAATTAATTGCATGATAATTGATAACTCACATGTTTCGTCAGAGGCGGTGGTGCAGCGTTCGAGCCATCCTGTTGAAGAAATATATGATGAACAATTAACTAATCTTATTTATGAGGGTTTGTATACAAGGTTACTTCGAAAATGCGCAACAGCTGAAACACCCCAATTAGAGTTCGTGGTCATGTACAAAAAGATATGGATTTCAATAAAACTTGAATGAAATGAATGAAAAATCATCCATGCACTTCCTTTAGGCAGGAGGTGGTTCTTTTTCAGAGTCATGGCTCTCGCAGCGGATCCGAAGAAGAATCAGATTAAAAACCGGCCAAGTGCGAGTCGGACTCGCGCACGAAGGGTTCCGTACCATTATTTATACAACATTTGAACATTTCAAGCGTCTACCTGTTGCCGTTATTAATATTTAGCAAAAAACGGCATAAAATCACGTTTGTTGTATGAGAGCCCACTTTAATATTTATTTTATTCTGTTATAGCGTCAACAGAAATACATTATCTGTGACAATTTCAACTGTCTAACTATCACGGTTCATGAGATACAGCCTGGTGACAGACAGACGGACAGACGGACGGACGGACAGCGGAGCTTAGTAATAGGGTCCTTTACCCTTTGGGTACGGAACCCTAAAAAATCCAAACGAAAATGGATGTTTTTTGTCTTCGTATTACATCTCACTAACATTATAAATGTGAAAGTTTGCTTGAAGGATTTTTACATTGAATTTTTTGTACCTAAGTGCCAACACCTTATGAATGTTACACCGGACACAATAACTAATTAAGTACTTGTAACTTGTTTTACTTAGCGTATCCAAATTTTGTTAAGCAGATAAACGGCAGAACGAATTTGCCGCACGAACAAATCTTATCATGGTTAAAAACATAATCCCGTTTAAGTCAATCGAACAAAGTCACGTTGTACTAGTTCAGGCTTTTTGTTCAAAGTTGAAAAATAAACTACTTAAAAACTGAAATATAAAGTATACAATACCGGTTGCAAATAGCAAGTGCTCTGGCCAGGTGCGCTGCGGCAAATCTTTTCTTTCTCTTTCTTGATCACGTCCATTTCGCCTTGCACGAAACGCACTTCCAATTCCAACTCACCTAGCTGCTTCTCCTAAAACATCATAATAACGCTATAAATCCATAGACGGCACTTAGTAACTATTAGAATTGTGCCCTATTCAAGGATATTGTCGTAGTGCAATTTTCATTATAATTATGCATACTGTCTATAAGATATTATAAAAAAATCATGGTACATTCATATTTCTGGAGGCTGTAGAAATCTGTGGAGAAAAGTGCGAACACAAACGTCCCTATAGCTTCCCAAAAAATGGAATCCTAATACAAACTTCTCTTATTATGGAAATGACTTTGAAACTGCCAAAAAAATATCATCTTTTGTACACATTTCGGTGATTTCATTTTTAGAAATGTACGGTCTTATTTATAAAAAAACCGGTCAAGTACGTGTTGGCCCAGGCGCAGCGTAGGGTTCCGTAGAAGGAGGGCTTTTTACTTGCTTGACATATTTAACGATTTCATCAAAGTAATGTTCAATGAAATTTGTGCGATGTTTTCCCTTTATAGGTTGGTATAATTACTCGTTAACTTGTAAAGTTTACCCGCGATGGTTTTCTTTTTAATTTCATTATAAATGTGCTATGTACTGCCCGGAATTTTTTCACGTTTCTACAATCAACCATTTTTTGCTTAGTGTGGATACTAAGCAAAAAATGTAATGCTTGTATGTGTTTTTCTATTTTGAATAAACAATTTCAATTTCAACCATTTAAAGGAGGGAGGAACGCCCTACTCTAACAAAAATTGCGCTTTAAAGCTTGATATTTCGCAAACGGATACTTCGACAAGAAACCCTTATAGATTCACCATATCGTCCGTATGTATGTCTGTATATCTGTCTGTCCGTGCCCTAGTTCAGAGACGATTAGTACTAGAAAGTTGAAATACATATTAATCACGCCTACACTTGTCCCCCTCCCCCTCTCTCAGCAAAACGATTGATTGTGGAAACGTGAAAAAAATCATGGCAGTAGCACATATACTTAAAAGGCAAACTATCATGGCTAATTAGGCTTTACAAGTTAACGAGTAACCGGCGACCAACTAAAAAGAAAACTTCGTACAAATTCCATTGAAAATTACTTCGATGAAGTTGTAATTTCTGTAAAGACCTTCCTTCTACGGAACCCTACACTGCACGTGGCCCGACATGCACTTGGATTTTTTTAATAAAATAAAACCGTAGTTTCTGTAATAAAAAATAAATAATTGTTTAGTTCACACTTTCGAAGCCGAGACTTTACGTAAAAGTTGTTTGTAGATACTCGTACTTGTACGAGAAGAACGTACCCGAAGGGTGCCAAACGGCACCCTATTACTGAGACTTTACTGTCCATCTGTCTGTCTGTCACCAGGCTGTATCTTAAGAACCGTGATAGATAGAACGTTAAAATTTTCACAGATAATGTGTTTCTGTTGTCGCTATAACAAAAAAAATACTAAAAACAGAGTAAAATAAATATTAAAAGGGGCTCATAAAACAAACGTATTTTTTGCCGTTTTTTGCTCGATATTAATAACGGCCACAGATACACGCTTTAAATATTCACAGAATATTTAGTTCTATATTCCCTTGAAAAATAAATAATAAAATTAAAATAAAATAAATATTTAAGGGTTGCTCCCATACAAAAAATGTGATTTTTGCGGTTTTTTCTCGATTTTTGTGTCTAACGTTGCATAAATAATGGTACGGAACCCTTCGTACCCGAGTCCGACTCATACTTAGCCGGTTTTTTACAAAACGGAAGCGGCTGTTATACCGTGTTTTATTTGAAATGCTCTTTCACCCAGAGAACAATAGAGTTTACATAAGAGATCATCGTTCGGCTAGAACAGCTTTTTATACGGCAAACTTGATGCATAAAATGTCAGTCGCTAAGGAGACCAGTGATTGACATGTAAGTAGTCATAGGACTTCGGGGTATCTGACTTTGGCGCGTTGTAAAAACGTTTGTATGCACATGAAACAGGCCAATACAACTTTCTGAGTAAGCTTCTTACTTACAAGATCGCCCGTGTTTTTTTTATAGAGTAGTAGTTTCTCAACGAGTTCCTCTGGGGCATGCACATCGAACTGCAAAAACAAAAGATTTCGCTCATGTTAACTCAATACAACGCTTGTGGCCTTTAATGGAGGAGAGGTCACATCTAGTTTCTAGCTTTAGCGGTAAAGCCTCGGTAAAGCTGATGCACTAGAAACTAGATGTGACCTCATTAGGAGCACAAATGAATAATGTTAACATGCTTTATCCTCTAAAGTAAGTACCACTAAAATACCAAACTATTTAGGAAATAAACATGCAAAAAAATACTTTAAGTCAGGGTGAGACCAAAATGCATAAATTATTACATAACCTGCCACAACTTCCGAAGTATTGCTCAATAGGCATTTTGTCGTGACCTACGTCAAAAGCCAATTAAGGAAAACAAACTTTGGAAACTAAAGTTAATGTGTTTTGGTCTAGCTTCGGAAGTTTGCGGTTACAAGGCTTGTAACTGTTTTTATTACGTGTTTAGCTACCTGTTTCTCGGTTTTATTTTTGCTCAGGGATCCTTTGTTCATCGTAGTCGCATCGCCCTAGAAATGATAAAGAACCTAATTTAAAACTCCTTGCGAAAAATATTTCCGTCATTCAGTAATTCGGCTTTGTTTTGTTATTTTGTTTTTATAATAAATATCTTCTAATAATAATATCCATTGGATAAATTCGAAGAAAAACTGCAATGCTTAGTTATTACTGGTTTGTCTAACTCAGAGGAAGATAAAAAACTTGTTTGCAACTATTTCGAGCCAACACTATCGACTCCTACCTCCACAAGCGTGCGTGTCTACATGAAAGTAAGATAGGAACAAAGCCCAGTGGGTTAACATGACATCGCTATTGTGATGATGCCGTACGTCACAGTGTATGGTGGACGGACAATAGCCGTCAACTACTCTCAACCCATTACCGCCACAGATTAAGGAAAATAAGCGAAAACCCGCTGTTGCGCTGCAAGTTACAACCATTGTTCATTCTTTAATTAAGAACCCATTATAGAGTATAATGAGACCGTTGTCATTGGAATTGATCAGGTCTAAATAATTGATGCTATTGCTTTAAAACTAAAAATAACTTCCTAGGCGTACGAATGCCAACTTCTTTCCAATTAATTATTTTCCCGGTAAAAACCAAGCAAAATAGTTTTAAAAAGTCTGGATATCAGTAGCAGATTTACATATTTGCCACATTTTGCCTCCTTTACCTACCGACCTCTACAATTCGATATTAGTACATTCGATATTATTTGCATTCTGTCGTCTTAATTACATAATGTAAAGTTGTATTATGATTGTGAACCCGCGTATTTATTATGATTGTAAACAAGGGGATCCATGTGTCATTTCCTACATTATTTTTACTACCTACTTAATGACTTTGTTAAACGCTTTTACTACAGAATTGCAGTACCCTCGCACGGCTCACGTCATGGATCTATTACTTACCTTATTAATCTTATTATTTACGAACTATTGTACTACATGAATTAATAATCTGAATTTAAACAAGAAATTTATAGATTCTGGGTAAGTAAAACTCAATCATGTGCTACCATAAAATAATATATTATTATTACTTACCTCGTAAGGTATACCTTAATACAACTTACACCTTAGTTTACATTCGATAAACGTAATTAAAAAAAAAACAAACTATATGATAACGAAATTCAACTATAACTTATGAAAGATATCATATCTTTTTGCGCTATTATATCGTCGTATGAAATCTGGTTCATTACGAGTAGTTCTGACTCCGTGAACAAAAGAGCTAAGGCGTTTAGCTTTCCTTGGCTCGAAGTAGATATTTAGATAACTTTTTACTCGTTACAAGCAAGGCAAGCTTCTCTCACCTAAACATTTAGTCTCTGGTATACGTAGAGCCATGCGAACAGCTAATCGAAGTTTTGATAAAACATTTGTAAATTTTGGTGTTGTTTGCCGGAACCTAAAGGAGGACTGCTTTTTTCAAAATTCTTTCAGAAGAATGGTGGCATTGAAAATGTAGGTATGCGTTCTTGAACTAAGTCAGTTTCTAAATCATAAGAAAACATTTGTTCCAAGAAAAAAGCTTTCCTCGTTTGGGTTGATGATGAAAATTCACACAATTGTTGCCCCTAAAATCTACCGCCCTAGGCTTTTAGCCTGCTGATCTAATCTGCCACTGCTGGGTATGGCAAACTGTCACATTAATAATAATAATAACTTCCACAAAACAGACTCACTTGCCCTGTCCTAAGCTGGGATACCCTGTGTAGCCCCGGCTAACATCACAAACATGGAAATGCACTCAGATTGAGGCCAATTGTACAAATCAAGTACGGCGGCCTCCAGTGGGAATCAAACCCATGATCTCCTTTTTGGTAGTCAAACGTGTTAACCGCTAGACTAACGAGGCAGTCAACATTTGTGTGGTATGCGGTCGCTGAATATTGACCTTTTACCACGTATGATTGCAATTTACAGTACAAGTGATGCCCAAAAACGAGGGAACTACTGCAGACCTGCCTACCTCTGGATTGTTCTTGTCCAGTTTTTCGATGAGCAGGGCATTTTCCTTGTACATCATCTTGAGCTCACCCTGCAACCGTTTGACCTGAGCACGACAGGTCTCCAAATTCTGATCCTTAGTCATCAGCTCCTTATACAGGATATACCTATTAAAATTAAACATCAGTTACCTGGTTGAATCCATGTTTCCTTCTTTTAAATACACATAATTTTGTTTATTTTTACTGTAGCTTTTAGTTTTAGGTTTGTTTTTGTTATATTTAAATATGTTTGTATATCGTCTAGTGACTCAGTTCCATATTTGAGATTGATGACATCCACTGTCACAATGACTTGAATGTCAAAAGTTTGCCAGCTATACAGTCCTCCAGTATTTTGTATAAGGTTTTTGTAAATAATTTCAATTCTTTTTTTGTTTGGACATCAGCGGCCTCATTATGCGCGCCAAATCTTGTCAGAATCCGGACGTTTGTGATAGCAATAGGCTATTTGACAGTATGAAAAATAAGTATTAATTATATATGTTCGCATAAATTATAAGTTTTAAAACTGATTTAAGGCATTTTAACTAAAAGATATTGGATCATTTATCCACAAAACCAGGATAAAACTTGATAATTTTGTATCTGTAGTCATTTTGTCGAAAACGGCCTGGATTGGCCGAATCTATGATGACGTCACAGGTCAGTCAATATAGCATCTGTAAATTCAATGGGCGTTTTTCCTCACAGATAAATTCTGTAGCAATAACTGTCAAATTCGATCTATTATCTGTGGTTTTCATAGAATGCAATACACTGAGTTTGACAGTGATTGCAACTATATTTGACACAAGGGAAAATCCCCATTGAATTCAATTCAATTATTTTAAATTCATTATAAAAACAAATTGGTTGCATAATGAACAACAAAGTTCTTAGTTTCACAATGAATACCTAGATTATGTGAAGAAGAAGCTATCAAGGAACTTCACGTTTATTATTTTTAAAACACGTTTTAACTTAATTAACAGAATTTCCACCATTAAATATTACTTATGAATGTGTTAATCACTAGACACAATCGTCCTATAAATACCCATTGATATTAATCTACCGTTAAATACCAAACATAAGTCTTGTCTTCTGAATAATCCTTTATGCTATAGAAAGCTTTTTTGCACAGACTGAGCTTAACACATTTTTAAAACCGTGTCGGAGGTAACTCTAATATATCTTGAGGAATCTTGTTGCAGAACCTTGTACGGTGCCCCATAAAGGATCTAGGTATTAACTTTTGCAAATCTAAATCGTGAAAATGACAATTTATGTTTATTTCTAGTATCGACATTCTTCCTATTTTCTGTAAAGTTGACGTTTGCTTGTTTACTGACCAGTGACGTCACTGTTTCCTGTGCGACGCCATAAAAGTGAATTTTTGTTTGGCCTTTTTAGAAGAAATAATGAAGAAAGAAATATGAACATCAACAAAAAATCTGAGATGCTTTTCAGGAACCTGTCAAATAGCCTAAGGTAGGATTTGGTACGCGTAATATACGAGCTGACCTCCGTATTACAAAAAATCAAAACTACTTTGGTTAAAATCAGGGCTTCTTAAATTGGGAGCCCAGTTATATAGTTTACACTTCAAATTTCAAATTCATTTTAGACCAATCTTAAATTCAGCACATATAGACTAGCTGTGCATCGACTTGACAGACCTTGCTCAAAACAGACAGTCATAACAGTTATTGGAGTGTTTTGGCCTCATTTATTTACGACACATTTAAATCAGAACTCTCTGTATAATGTACTTCACTGATTAAGAATGATAATATATTAAATCCGAGCTCTTTCAATCTTTTTGGATAGCAATAAATATGACATATTATATATATTGCCGATCTTGGCGATAGTCTGTAATTTATTTATTTATTTAATTACTAATATACAGCTACAATCTGGTATACTCACTAACTGACTGATTAATTAAGACCATACATTATCCGGCGAACAAGTAACAACGAAAAAGCCAGATGGGACAAACTTGCGAGGCCGGAGGCCGACGCCGAAGGCCGACACCATCCATGTTCCCACGCAACCAGTCCCAATCATAAGTGTCTAGTGATGCCCTAGGCCGAGCGCCGGAAGAGTGAAGCTCGGAGCGGCAAGCTGGTGGTTGGCGCGCGAGATGGCTCGCCCCCTAGTTTACATATAAACCTAATAGGTAATCTTTATATTTACCTTATTAATCAATATCACAAAGCATTTTAATAAGTTGCTTTTGCAATTTGTCAATATTAGTATAAACAAATGCTTGAATGCATTTGGCATAGCCCGTTTGTCACAAAGCTTTTGTATTTTTGTAGTGCACGCATTTAAGGTGTCCAAACACATTCAGCTGACAATAATGGTTAATATATTTTCGACCTACCTTTCAAAAATATGTTAATCTTGATATCTTGACGACCGATCAATGAGGTCTTCTATTTTAATCATACTGATCGCAGTCATAGTATAAGCTCTATCACCTAAACAAGTGATCTCATACAAATCAAGACTTGAAATGGTTAAAACAACATTCTAGGGCAATATTAGTTAAAGCAAGTAGAGTAATTGCGACCAAAGGTATGACTACCTATGCACAAAATAAATAAAAGAAATAAGACCTCTTAAATTCCAGATCTGCGTTGTCGGCAACTAGTCGCTCTTGCATGTCGTAGCTCTCACTCAGTTTGCGAGTCAGGTCAACGTCCTTTAGAAGCAAACACAGATCCCATGTTAAATCTTGTGTAATTTTGTGTTAGTTCTAATCAAGGTCTTAGAAGTCTAAAGCGTCGTTGACATACAGATTTGCATCGCAGAGAGTCGTTGGTGCCACGGGGCGTACTGGTCTCCGTGGTGGGGCGCTCTGTTGGCTGGCTCTGATCTGCCGGCGACGGGGTTTCTGTAACAAGAAAACCATTCAGTTTTCCATATAATCCAGAGTATTTTTGCCCTAAGTTTACAATAAATGTTTCAATAATAGTAAGGTAACGCCCTATTTTATGGACTTTTAAGCCCCCCCCCACTTAAGCCGTTTTAAGGGACATTTATTTTGGTTTCACAGTCGTTTATCGGTCACCAAGCTATAGTTTCCTCCAAAAACAAAAACACGGCCGTAAAGACGTGGAATGCTCGAAACTTCGACGGCCGTCTTTTTACGGAGAAAAGACCACAAAATACGTCTAAGCTGCTGAAAATTAGTCTATATTTGGAAGATAAGCAATCATCAGAAGATGAAAATAATCGTCTGGATAATTATGTGATTTACACAAAGCTCATGCTACAGAAGGTGCTTCTAAAATTTTAGTGCATCGTCGTCTTTACTGCAACAATGAAAAGTTGTATAATATCTCGTGAACCCGCACAAAATCTATCAAGATTTCGACTTTTCGCTGCTCCTTTACATTCATTCTGCAATAAATAGTTTATCGCTATCGAAAAGCAAAACTTTGAAGACTCTTCAAAACCGTACTAACGGCCGTACGGCCCCACTACTAACGTAACGTTACGGTGACAAACAACGCTCTTTAGGAAACCACGCCATCATGATTTCATTGCCAACGTTTTAGTGACGTCATATGCCGCTAAATGGCGACCGGTACAAGACGCCGCCGCTTTTGGAGGAAACCATACCATATATACAATGGTGCCAAGAGCGGCCGTTTTTAGCGGAAGTCCCAAGGGTGTGGGATAAAGGTTACAAAAATTGCTATTAAGAAAGGAGTAACCCTTATATAACAAACTCATGCAGCTTGATATTTTGAACTAGCTGCGTCGCTTAATTGATGAAGTGGAAAAAAACGCCATGTTCCTGAGTCTCTACCAATACCAACTAAAAATATCCACTTTAACATACCAAAAAGCTTTATTATATTCTCCTGCGCCAGAATATCAGCGTAATTTTTTTCGATCTTGGCTTTCTTACTGAGCTGGGTCGTAACCTCACCCGCCATTAGTTTCTGAATGGACCTCGTGAGTTTATCAAAACGCGTCATTTCCCGGAGTAACAGTTCATTTCGTTCGCTCAACTCTTCGATGTCTGATTCACTTAGAAACGGTTTCTGTTGGTAAAATTTCCATATTAAGAGTGATCAGTTCTACTGGTATTTGACCAAAACAAAAAAAGAAAATGTTTGATGTGTAACAATAAAATCAGGGTTTCTGCACCTTTTGAATTTCCAGTAATTTTGCTTTAGACTCCCGAATAATTCTAGCACTTTTCCTGGAGTCATGGTGAATATCGCGGATCTGCCGCATCACAAAATCATCCAGATCTACAGGGGATTCTGCAAAGGAGAACGATTGTAATGTTTTTTTATAGAGCTGGCGATATTTTTGTTTCAATATACGCACTTACGTTGATGTCCTTTACTACCCTTTAGTATTAGAAGTTCTCAAAAACTTGTGGTGGCGAAAAGTATATTCCAGAAACTGATAAGAGTCATCAAGTAGAATTTTCCAATATAAAATAAAACTTACGTGATCTGGGATGCTGAAAAAAAATCCATATTAATGTTAAATCTAAGTACGTTGAATAAAGTGGCATATAAACAGAGAAAGTACTTTACATACTTTATACTTCACTACACACATAATATACATACGAGTATATAAAACACAGTAACTTGTTTGAGAAAAATGCAGAAAAAATACCTTCCGTTCACTTGGCGATCTACTCTTCCTGTAAACCTCCAGTGGTTCGGCCTTTGTGCACTTCGTTTCGTGGTACACTGCTGGGAACTTTCCTATAGGGGACTGAGCCTCCATACTGTCGCCAGAGTGCGGTGTTCGAAGAGACGAATGCAGATCGTCGTCACCCTGAGCTAATACATCGACAAAATCTTGCCTTTTGTCTTTCCGGTGACCATGGTAAACAGGTGTTGCCTGAAATCATTCAATTAATTTATCAGTAGTTCCACGTTTATCTGCAACGCCATGAATTCCCGAAGTTACTTTGGTAAAGCTACCAATTATTGTTCGTACGATTACGATTCCAATTAATGACGGTTTTTTTTTTTCAAAATTAGTGCGACTGTTTCTATTTTGGCTTAAGAAAAAGTTACTTTTGTCTCGTATCGAAAAGATTTTAGAAAGAAATAGTCCCAGCCTAAAAAAAAGTTGACGACATCGGCATTTGCCTGATGGAAAAATGGGAAATTTGCTTACTACAAGAGATTCTGAGGCGGAAATTCCTTCGCCAATATTGTAGCTTCCGTACGAAGAGGCGTCGTCCTTGTTGGTGCCTTTTAACTTTACGGGACTCAGTTGACCCTTCCCCTTGGAAACTTTGATGCTTCTGATTCCTACGCCTTGGTGCTCTGTGACTACCACTGTTGGATTACTGGAAAATTCTTCCAGAGATACAGTCCGCGTTGTCCGGTTTTTGGGCGGCTTCCCGCCCTACAAATAGAAGTTAAAATTGCATGAACAAAGAAGTTAATATACGGATAGGATAGCACTAGACGGAAGCCGTAAAAAATATACAAGGCATGAAAGCACGTTGTACCATTTCCTCCGTTTGAGTTCTTGCCAATCTTTTGGGCATTAGCGGAAACTCACATGTCTCGATTTATACATAATGTAAATTAGCCGTGCATCAATATCCCATCGGCAATATCTTAGAGCCCATCCGAGTTTTTATTAGAATACAAACCATAAAAATGTCCATCTTTATAAATAGCTGATGTGGTTTTCGTGACTAAACTAAAGCCTAAAAATAAATTTTCATGGAAACTATCGTTCTCTTCTTAATTTTAGCCACCGTAGGGGATTAAGGGGATTTTCAATTAACCTTTCTTAGAGTTCGCCTACGTCATTTATCGAACTCTTTTGCAAAATAAGTGACTAGAATTGAGGAAGGAATGTTGCCTTGGTTTGGACATGTGGAGAGGATGAAGGAAGAAAGATTGAAGAAACAAATGATTATATCGAGCGAATGTGGGTGGAAGGGCCGGTAAGGGATGTCCCAGGCGGACATACTTCGACCAAATAGGGGATATATTAGCAAAGGGCAAGATAAAAAGTACCCGAAACCGGCATGCGTGCATGCAGCGACTAATGAATGTTGAGGAAGCGAAAGTGATCTGTCAGGATCGTGGCAAGTTGCAGTCCCTGGTCTCTGCCTACCCCTCTGGGATGCAGGCGTGAGTTTATGTATGTAGTATGTATGTATGTGTTTTGCAAAATATTCCGTGCTTCTGGTCTAGACTCAGCGGTTGATGCTGTGCTTTGCAGTAAAACGTCCTTAGATTTTATCAATAAATGTTCGCTGAAAGGTTTCTATGATGAGATGCTGGCCTAGGCTTCTAGGTAAGTATTAAATGGTTTCATAATAAATAGATTTTAATTTATAAAATTGTAACATACTTTTTCTGCAATGATTTCCAAGAATATTGATACGATTGCTTTACTTAATTAGATTTTCTATCTCGTCACATTTTTTTACGTTTTGATTAATTTTTTAAGGATATTTTTAGGATTTGAGACAGCTCTATTAAAATCCTGGCCAACTTGAAATTGCTTAGCAAACAGTACGCCCTCCTATTTGATACATACAAAATTATCTATTTTAATATTGTGTGCATACTTAACCTACCCACGAAGACATCCAAAGTGACTCAACTATATTAATTGTATCTCAAGAAACCACGGTCGTCTATTTCGTAATACTCGGAGACAGACATCATACCTATATTCGAGTGAGTTTTAAGGAAAACAATTCGAATCGCTACGTACCTTCTTCGTTTTCTTCATTTGGAAAGGATTATTTTTCAAAATACTTAAAATAATAATGCAATCCTGAAAAAAATATGTACATTGTTGTCAAAAAATATTGTTTAACTTTACTGACGTTTGTCGTTTTGTCGGGATAATATGCTTTTCAGGACGTAAGCTCCCAAGGAGTTTTAGCAACCAAAAAGGCTTTGCTTCTTCGATTGTCGAGTAGGTAAAGCAAACAAGCATAAGGGTTTAGGGGTCTCTGCCAGTCTCTGCTCAAGCTGGGGTCTAAACATCAAATCAAACCAAAATGCTTTTATTCAAAGTAGCACAGAATTAGAGACTAAATGAACGTTCCAAGTAAAACAAGGTGTTTATTTCAAATGATACCTACTTCATTTTAAAGTTAGTACCTACCTGGGTGACCGAGCTTTACTCGGTTTTTTTTAATCGTATTTTTTTGGAAATTAAATGATACGAATTACACACTGATGAAATATGAACAATATTTTTTTCGATCTTACCGACATAATAATAAAAAAAATATAAACTAGTTATTTAATTGAATAAATCACGAATGCAATTAGTTTAACATTTTATTAGAAACAGGTACTTACTTTTTTACAGTTTATCAATCAATTACGTAAGTATATACTTATATTTTTTTTTCATCAGTCTTTATTATGAAATTGGGTCTTAACCTAAGACAATACTATATATTGCGGGTATATATATATGTCATTATGTGGCCAAAGCTTTAGAAAAACCGGCCAAGTGCGAGTCGGACTCGCGCACGAAGGGTTCCGTACCATTATCTATAGGTACAACATTAGACATAAAAAACTTACGTTTGTTGTATGGGAGCCCCCTTAAATATTTATTTTATTTTAATTTTATATTTGAAGCAAATATATAACTAAATACACTGTGAATATTTCAAGGATCTACTTGTTGCCATTATTAATATCGAGCAAAAAACGGCAAAAAAAATACGTTTGTTGTATGGGAGCCCCCCCCTTAAAAAAATATTTTATTCTTTTTTTAGTATTTGTTATTATAAGTAAAATTTCAACTGCCTAGCTATCACGGTTTATGAGATACAGCCTGGTGACAGACATACAGACAGGCGGACAGCGAAGTCTTAGTAATAGGATCTCGTTTGGCACCCTTCGGGTACGAAACCCTAAAAATAATAAATAATAATATTACTACTCGCCAATAGATGTCAGGAAGAGTCATATTTTTCAGTTTATGTTTAAGTTGATGGCCCTAGTTGCCAAAGCTTAAAAAAATAGTATTACTACTCGCCAATAGATGTCAGGAAGAGTCATATTTTTCAGTTTAGGTTTGCCAAAGCTTTAAAAAATTAAAAAATTAGTTATAGTATTACTACTCGCCAATAGATGTCAGGAAGAGTCATATTTTTCAGTTTATGTTTAGGTTGATGGCCCTAGTGCCAAAAACGTTTTAAAACAAAAACTGTATTACTACTTGCCAATAGGAAGGAGGAAGAGACATATTTTTCAGTTTATGTATGCCGAAGCTTTAAAAAAATTATAATTGTATTACTAGTCGCCAATAGATGTCAGGAAGAGTCATATTTTTCAGTTTATCTTTAAGTTGTTTATCGATAAAGTGTTTATGATTTGACTTTTACGTATTTTATCAATAATATAAGTAAACAATTGATTTTCTTGGTCTAACCTAAAACCAAACACGCATTGGCTTAGTGTTACTTAACAACACCATCTACTGAAGTAGCTTCAGCGTTGCTGTGTCGGTAAAGCAGTTAGTTGCTCCGAAAAAAGTCCCTGCGAGACTCGACTCCTGAACCATTTATAATATGTAAGTACCTACAAATTTCTACGGAACCCTCGATGGGCAAGTCCGACTCACACTTGTCCGGTTTTTTTATAGGTATACATATTTATAATATATATATAGCTACAATCCGGTATACTCACTGACTGACTGACTGACTGACTGACAGATCATCTATAGGTTTCCTCGGAAACGGTAATTTATAATATAAAAGTCTATCACTGGTAAAACCACATACCTACTTAAAAATATAATATTTAACATGCTGTTTTTGACATAATTATTCTAATTGACGTAGATCTAATCCCGAAGCGATACGGGCTGCTGCTAAAACCAACTTATGAGTTGATTTATAACTTGCGTATAACTTCGTCGTACGATCTTTAGGATGGAGCGATTTGTACAGAAAGTGAAGCAGCTGACAAACTAAAGTGTAGTGGTACTACGAATGTACATGTAGGACAATGAACTTACCGGAGACAACGATATTATCTAGAAGATTGTCTCGAAGAGATCGCTCTAAGCGATAAGACCGCCAATTGTATACCACTACTTAAATATTAGAAATTATTTGTAATTCTTTCACCTGGTTGTGCAATAAAGTGTTTTCTATCTATCTATCTATTTATCTATCTATTTATCCATTAGTGGAGCGCGTAAAGCGCGGAATTAATATAAAATTATGAGAACCCTGGTACTCAACTTCTGTTCTCTCAAGCTTTATTTGGGGTAAAAGAGGCATTAAGCCACCCTGTATTAACTCTGGGTAACCCTGTATAGCAATTTGCTATCTTACACGGACTGATGTTTGAAAGCAGATACAATTTTAGCTAAAACTAAACTACGCGACATGGGTTCGAAAGTGTTAATAATATCATCAACAACAGCTATTAGCCGTCAGTATAGTAACAATGAATGATGCGTCATCGTCATTAGTATATCATAATCATCACCGTACCATCATCATCATTAGTATATCAGTGTGATACAAACTTGCAGTACCTACCTCATATGTTAATATTGCTGCGCAGTTTGAGTCACCTATGTAATATATTTTACTCTGTAAGCCACTTAACAGGATGATCAAAATGCTATTTCATATTTTATACTATTCCTTCTCCCAGGGCCATAGATGTTTAACTATGGACTAAAATTTAAATTACCCTTAATTTCAGGTTCCATTATACTGTGGACTAATGGTTGATTAAAATAATCGAGTACCGAATTCATAAAATCTCTGAATCACTCCCTACAATATAGTTGTTAATGGCTGTAGATGTCGCAGCCATATTGTTACACAACAGCGACGTTTTTCAAACCGGTGCGCCTACATGTAAAATGGCGTGTTATATGATATGGCTTCGACATAGATTTTAAGTCTAAATCAGGGTACCAACAAAAATTTCTAGGCACCCTACCGGCCGACGGCAACGGCGTGGCCTCAATTATTTACCTTAATAAAATTTCTACTTTTGTTCAATACCTACTTTGCTTATTTCAGTTTTATAGTTCACTATCATTCTTAGCTTTAAAACGTGGATTACGGTTAAACATTTGTTCGTATCGAAGACTACACTTGAATTTTCCCTTTCTCGGATAGATCCACAGATTTTGTTACACACTGTAATAAGAGGTACGCTGAAATAAATTCCTGATTTGCGATTCCAGCCCGTAAACGGAAAATCAGTGCTCCAATCCCCAATCAAAAGGTGTAGCTGTTTATCGCAGACTATTTTCAATTGTTGCTATGTATAATAACATTCTCTATTTTTACTAGTCTGCGAAGACTAGTTAAAATAGAGAATATAAATAGCTGCCATTGAAATTCGATAAGTATATTATAGGTTTGAAAAACATACCCAGAGCGACGTAAACCGCAGTAAGGGTTCTATACCCAATCCAGAATTTCATTAATAATAAGGATAAAGACCTGGATTATAGGAAACACAGTTTCTCGCATTATACTGCTTAAAACTGGGAATAAGATTTCAAAGTGGAGTAACTCTTTTTGCTTAGATTTGAATTTATAACTGGCCACAAAATATTAAAGTGGCATTCTTTACGAAAATTAAAAAAAACAACATCAGCGTTCATGTTAGCAGTTCTTAATATGCTGGCCAAGAGTCTACGTACACCTAAAAACAAAGTGACGCTATTGATTTTTTTTAAACTTTTTTTAAACGCTGAGTCAGCTGCCTTTTGTGGCAATGTAGATACATCACAGGCTACATCTATAGTCCTGTTTTATTTATTCGTTTTGTCTGTTGTGTATTTAGTTTTCCTTCTGTGTTGTGCATATTATGTTACTTATGTACTTATTTTGTTTCTGTGATGTATCTTGTTGGTATAATAAATGTCTTTCTTCTTCTTCTTCTTCTATTACAGAAAACTTACTCAGGGCCCTTATTATGAAAGATGCGACATTATCGGAAGTAGTGATATGGTCGCTAATCCGTAATTCGCTAATTTAAGATATGATATGACATCATTGGAGTAACAAAGAGCCATGCATTTCTAGCGTTCTATACTCAGTGGCAGGAAATTTGGAAACTATTCAAAAAAAGAACCGTATTTGTCGCTAGCTCAGAGCATGTTGTGATATTTGTGATCGCTAGATTCGAGTGAATTGTCCCCTGTGGCCGTTTTCATAACTGACTGCGAAATAAGAATGTTTATTCCTTGTTCGCAACCAGTTGCGAATCAAGAAAACTTTTTCCTTAGCCGCAACTAGGCATCCTAATGGTTATGTTTCGCAACCAGTTGCGGCAAAAGATTATTTTTTCCTTATTCGCAACCATCTTTGTCTGTTACATGATACTTCATTTTGTTGATTCGTATTACAAACTTTTCAAAAATACACTAACCTCTACAATAATATCAATAGACAATATCTTCTTTTTATTCCGCTTTGAAATCTTATTCTCCTAATTGTTTCGAGCAGTATAATGTCTTTTACTATACGGAACCTGTCAGTCCAACTTCGAGGCATCCAATAAATAACAATAATCGGATTCGGTGTGTAGTATGCAGGTCATATACAAAGAACTCTCCTTTTCTTCGTTTGAAAATATTAGCGAAGCTATACCGGCTTACACTGGTCTGGTTCTTTTTTTTATTTGTTGTTTAGCTACAGGCTTTCGGGAATGTGTTTTGTGAAAATTTTAAGGCTGCACTTGCCTCTGGCATTCCTCTCGGTCACACACTCTAACATATTTAATAATTAGTATCGTTTTTAGGGTTCCGTACCTCAAAAGGAAAAAACGGAACCCTTATAGGATCACTTTGTTGTCCGTCTGTCCGTCCGTCCGTCCGTCTGTCAAGACCCTTTTTCTCAGGAACGCGTGGAGGTATGAAGCTGAAATTTATATCAATTACTCAGGTCTACTGTCCCTTGAAGCTGTGAAAAAATCAAACTTCTAAGCCAACGCAATCAAAAGATACAGCCGTTTATGCCGCAAATTTTCGACACTTGCAAGGGAATCAAAACCTACAGGGTGCTTCCCGTGAACTCAGAATCTTGAAATTTGGTACGAAGCAACGTCTTATAGCATAGATAAAGGAAAAATTACGAAAACCATAAATTTTTAGTTACATCACATAATATATATTTTTTTAATAATTTTAAACTTACTACCCATTTCCTCATAAACGCGTAGAGGTATTAAATTGAAATTCATACCAAATACTCAGGTCTATAATACCTTTAAGCTGTAACAAAATCTAACTTCTATGTCAACGCAATCAAAAGAAACAGCAATTTAAGCTGCATATTTTGAAACTCGCAAGTACTCGCAAGGGAATCAAAACCTAAAGGGTACTTCCAGTCGACCTAGAATCTTGAAATTTGGCATGAAGCAACGTTTTATAGCACACATAAAGGAAAAATTCCGAAAACCTTACATTTTTAGTTACATTACAAAATATATATTTTTTAATAAATATAAACTTATTACTTTTTTCCTCATGTTTTGCAATAAAAATACCATAGTTATGACTCGATTGTCGTAATGAACGAACTTTGTAAACCTTGCAGGTTTGTACGGAACCCTCGGTGCGCGAGTCCGACTCGCACTTGGCCGGTTTTTTATATATCCATAAATCTAAGATTCCAATGAAATTTATGGCAATAAAAAACTGATACCAAAACAAAAGTAAAATTATCTTTTATTTAGTCAATAGAAATCGCTTTCACATGTTGCATCTACTCATAAGGAATCGAAAAACTAGTCAAAATTGTTGAAATCGTAAGAGAACACGGGAAACAACATTCGCGGAACCAAGCAAAACGGAATGTTTGAAAATAAATTACGTCTTCATCAATGTGTCAATCCCATGTCAATCCTCAAGCCTAAGGTTATCAACATCCAAGTGTTGCCAATACGTAAAAAACTAATAATCCATTCTAAATAAAAATCAGTGTTTTTTTAAATTCTTTGCTTTTATGGTAAGATAAAATAAGATAAGATAAACAAGTATTGATTGCCTCTTCAAAAACAACTTAAAACAAAGTAGGGCTTAACTAGGTTATGATATAAAATAAGGCAAAAGGTAGTGGCTCAGCTGGTGCCAACCCGGATCGGTCCCGGACAACGCTGGTTTTCAGCCACTGCCTTCTCCCTGAGATGTTGTGCGGGATTATGTTATGAGGGCTAAAACTAGGCAACTAATAGTGTTCTGGACAGCGATTAAAAACGAAAAAAAAATGAATTGAAATTTTAAAAAATTATGAAAAAAATTCAGTAGATTCTGTGTAGCAGAGCGAAGGCTTTTAAGGACTACATTGCTTATCCATGTATGTTTCCCAAATAAATGATCGAGTTTTTTATTCCACCTTTTGTATGTAAAGAATATGCGTAGAGTAGATCTCTTCTAGCACTCATATTCAATATACCTTTTTTATTAAGATGGGGGTTGATGTGTTCCCTCCTGGGTACATTATAAAAGAAGCGGATACAGGCATTTTGTGCCCTCTGGAATGGCTCTTTCTGTACTGGTGTTCAGCCTAGCTAGGACAATAAATCGAGCTGCAGTAATAGAATGGAGAAAGTACTAACAAGTCTGTCACAAGCAAACGTAACTCTCCTGTTATATAAGATCTAATTTTATATAATGTTTTTAATTTAAAATATGCATTCCTAATTAAAATTTGGTCGTTGACATGCTCTACATACTTTTGTTTACCATCCAGGAGCACCGGCAGCAGTACTGCAGGTACCTGCTCAAGTGCAATATTATTGATCTTCACTTCACTCTTCACAGTCCAAAACATATTTTATTCGTATGTTTGTTCCTAATACTAGCAATTGTGACTCATTGGGGATCTTAATCTTAACCAGAAATTTTATTTGTGAGCATTGAAGGATGCGACTAAGATCGTCGTTTATCTTTTTTATTGCATCTGGTATCCTTTTACTTTTAAATGAGTAGTATAGTTGAGTGTCGTCATACAGCTGATATTTTGATAAGGGTAAACATTTAGCTGTAAGCATCGAAAAAATTGTTGGGCTTAATATTAGTAACAATGTATTAGTGTATTTGATGCATTAAGGTTTTGGCCACACGAGTCTGCTTTTTTACAGTAAAACAAAAATCTACCGAGTATATCGATATATTTTATAATGGTAACACTGCCTCTTGTTTTTAGAAGCAGCCTTAACAGGCCTCTCTAATTCGGTTGTGATGATACAACCCCACGACAAAAGGATGGACAAACAGACTATAATATCTAATCGACCAATAGATCGAACATATATAAATATTACCAAGATGCTTGGACTCACGACCACTACATCGAACATCGGTAAACATTATCAAGGTGAATCGACAACCTCTTATCTCATCATGCAAATCTACGGTACCTACGTTTTGAAGAGCGCTATCGCATCATCACTAAACTGTTCGCAGACTCCATCTTCCACATTCTTTTTTACTGACTGATTAGATCCGGATGGCTTATTTTATACAGTCCATATCAGAAACTTAAAGGGTTCAAGGCACTCAATACCAATTACCTTTTCAACAGTACCGGGGTAGGCTGCCGCTCCCTATGACCGCTCCGGGGCATTTCTGATGCAGAGGATCTCCCTTGCTGTACAGCGGGTAACGCTGCCAGCGTTATGGGGACCTTTGGGTCGGAGTTGTCTTGAGGTGGTCTATTTAACTGACATTTTTTGTTTTTAATTAACGACCAAAGTAGGTACTTTCTTTTATTATTATTACTGTTATTATTTACGACGATACTGTTGTGGATATATTCCGGTTTAGTTTAACATATTTTTCCTTGCATTGTAATATTTCACAATCATTAAATAAACTTGTGTGAATAGTTAAATGAAGTAATTATGTGTAAGTAGGTAAAAAGCAATCTGACGTGCCATTTATTTTTTCGGCACTAACGCCATATGTTTCTAAGCTATGTTAAGAATGTCCCCTTGTGAAACGGTGAACGAATTCAAATCACCCTGTAGATAAAACGAGAGGCTTCAATTCAACTGATACAAAATAAATGTGGCCCTGTCTACGGTCTACGACTGTAAGCTTAGAATACTGCAGACTTATCAGAAAGATAACAAGGGTAATGTGATTAGCGCACAGCTAGGTCTTCCCCACTTTGACTGGCAGTCCTGGACATCACCTCATCGAAGAAAGTAGCACTGTGATCAAAGACATGGAAGGTATGTTTTATTTATTTTCTATAAATGATATCTGTAAGCCAGTCCGATGAATTTAAATCATCTGCCAATCATGATGACGCGATGTGTGCTATGCGATATTTTGTTTTGTTTGTTTACATATCATATTATTATTTCATTAGATTTCTAGAAATTTCTCATCTACCAAACAGAATCTGTGTATTGATTGTGGCGAGGTGGTGGTTTAATTGTTCAAAAGCGACAGTATTTTTCTAACACTACCTTGGTCAGAAATCTCTTCCTTATCTCTGCGCCCTTGCTCTGATTCTAAATCTAGGTACTTGTCTAAAGGCGGAATCAGACATTTTCCTGGGATTTAATGTTAAAAGATCGCAAACTCTGGTCCCTAGCCACCCAGGATGCAGGCATGGGTTTACGTGTGTATGGGAGTATGTATATATGTTTGTATGTATATATTTATGTATATATATATGTATGTATGAATGAAGTTCATTCGACTATAGGTTATTGTTTAGGGTTCCGTAGTCGACAAGGAACCCTTATAGGTTCGCCATGTCCATCTGTCTGTCCGCGGCCCAGCTCAGAGACGATTAGAACGGGAAAGCTAAAATTTGGCATAGACATACTTAGGTACATATTAATCACGCTGACAAAACGGTTGAATAAAATTTTCCCCTTTTCAAAATTGGTGTTGGTCATCTCGGCCCTTGTCAGTTTTACATAAGGGAAGAGTTTCCACCTTCGAAATTTGCCATTTGTCGACTGGGTCTAATAGAGTCATCGTGGTAAAGAATTCTCTTACAGAAAAACTTAATATACCACTAATAATATCCAGGGACACCTGTAAAAATCCTAAAACACAATTGAAACAAACGGTTGCTTGACATCAACTTTTATTTAATGGGCTTTTTTTTAATGTCAGGTCTTACTCATTTTATTAAATTCGGAATTTAATTTACTTGAATTTACATTTAATACAAGAATATCCAATTTATTCTTCTTCAATTTATACCTAACAACATGATTTACGTAATTTTCAAGGGATTTCATACGAAGGTTTACGTGTTGTGTAGTGGTGCTATGTGATAGAATCTATCAATGCTTATGGGGCAGTTTCTGAATTGTGAATTTCGCGTTTGCCGAATTGCCCGAATTTGCAGTGAAGGAAAGAAAAATGAGATGCCATTAAAAACATACCTAACTTGTAAAAAAACCAAGTCTTGCAACTCGGTTCTTCTACCGTAAAAAGTTGTGAGATCTACGTAATACCAAGTCGGTTAATTTATTCAATAAATGGATTGACTTGGCTATCGTATGAAAACACAATGTATCTCATATATATTGTATTTAATTAGATTATTTAGTGCCATTGCCTAGTCAATTTATTTATTGAATAGCCATTTAACGTATTATTTTAAGTAGAATTTTAGATGAATCCTACTGTACTTTTAAACAAGTGGTTCAAATCGGCTTAAAGCCATAATTAAAACATGGAATGAACTTTAACTTTAGGCCGATTGCAGTTCAACCATGTTGTATCGGTTTGCTAATGAATTCACTCACCCTATTTATGTAAAACTAGCCCGCGACTTCGTTCGCGTGGTTATTTTGATGTGTATTTTCCGGGATAAAAAATAGCCTATGTGCTAATCCAGACTATAATCTATCTCTGTGCAAAATTTGATCCGAATCCGTTCAGCTGTTTTTGCGTGAAAGAGTAACAAACATCCATCCATACATACAAACTTTCGCGTTTATAATTTTATTAGTAAGGATACTCCAAGTGTTAACGATGGAATGATTGAAAATAATAGTTACCATTGTAATGTAAATGTTACAGTGTGATTTTAAAGTGAAAATGTACATTTGTTTAGTGTCATAAGTATCTTTACTTACCAATGAGTGTCTTTAAAATACAGTTTGTATACAGTTTTGCTCAATACTCGCACATAAGTTCACAAAACAGCAAATGGCCCAAGTTATGACTGTACCTTGCAAATTTTTTGTTTAATGTGATAAAAAATAAGCAGGTTTTTCGTGTAGCGAGTTCGTGAATATTAAAAACCAGGTTTGGAAGTTACACAAAGCTACCTATTATAAAAACAAAAATTCGACTGCTATATATCGTTTGTACACCACAAAAGGCGGCCTTTCTTTACATATTTTTTGTCACTATTCAAGTCAGTTTGCTACAAACTGCCTACAATAGTAGATTGTACAACAAGTGCATAAAACGCACCATTTTACTCGAGACGTTTATCCATCCGAGCGAGCTTGCGAGCGAGGATAGATATAAAGTCGAGTGTAAAATGGGTTTTATGGACGAGTTGTACACTCTACTTTTCACTTCGATTGCGAGGAAATGAAACAGCAACATGTAAAAATAATTATGGTTCCCGCCAATTAACTTTTTTTTCTTTTTTTTTTCTGTAGGGACGTGACACCTGACTTAAGGTCGTTACATACTGCTCAGTTATAAAAACATTTTCTTTTTATAACTATGATAAGTTGATGTTATGGCTTAAATACTATACTGATCTACTAAATTGAAAAATAAACAAATATAAAAAATAATAAATGAGACGAAATACAAATTATAAGTTTATTTCATGAAGTTTTATTGTGTACTTTGGCTGTTGGTATCTTTGCCTTGGTCTTAGAATACGAACGAAACGAAATAAAATAAAGAGGTTGTTGTATGAAGTTAAAGATGTTCGTGTGGCTGTTGCAGCGATTGCCTTGGTCTTCGACGAAGATTTTACTTTATGCTCTAGAGCATAAAAGGCGACTTTATGTCGCCTACGCACGACATAAAGACGAACTTTTAGAGCATGAGAAGTGAAAAATTAATTTTTCTGAAACGTGCTTAGAAATTTGAGCATTATTTCGACAACCTTCTTTGAGATAAATCGAAACTGCTGTAAAAGTTCTATGAAAATTCATAACAGTCGTGTTTAACGTGTTTAGCGGCCAAATAAATTACATACTAAACTCATATCTGTAGTGTTATTTAAAAATGGAACGTTCTTTTATTCCGAACAATGACAACCAAGGAGGTAACTTATCAGAGGTTTTATTTAAATTTCGAACTGGCTTGCGATAGAAAGCTGGATATACCTATTGAAAAAAAGAACACTAACGCGCCAAAAATTATTGTTGTTCGTTCGTGGTTCATCTCATTTTGAAAGTTTATTGAATTTTTAAAATAAAAAGTTCTACCTTAGTACTACTTAGTTTTAATTTTATTTGAGATAAATCTTTTGCTGGCCGCTGCAGTAATGTACTATTACTTTCCCGAGTTCAAAAGCAAAAGAGAGTCCAATTTTCTGTGACATCATTATGCCTTAAGGGCTATGACGCCCGCGTTGTCAATACCTTACCGTTATTAGTCTTATAAAAAACATAATATTCAGGTACATACCTACATGCTTACACACTATCGCGCAAAAACACAATTCTCACTTGCTTTTGCTGTCGCGCAAAAATAAATCGTTAAAATTTGAGTCTATAGATAGCAAAAACTAACCACCCAAACCACACACAGAAGTTAATGTACATATTTTGGCAATTAAGTCTGGTTATTTTTATCACAGCATGTGCTTCTAACATTTACCCGACTGTGGCGGAGCCAAAAAGGCCGGTAATGTTCGAATCTCAGTTCTCTCATCACTTCTTGACTGGTTGATTGTTGATGGTTAGATTTCGAAAAATAAGAGCTCTATCGATGTATGGGTGTCATAGGCTTTATGAAATTTGCACAAATCCGACAAAAAATTTATCGATTTTTTTACTTTGTCACTAGATGACACTAGACGCTACTCAATATAATTAATAAGGCATTTCTAAAATGAGGACATTACGAGTACTTAGAAATTATGGCGACAAAATAGTAGATCAAAGCACTCAACCTTTTTTTTATTTTTGGGCTTATTGACACAAATTATAGCTCTGTACGCGTTTTAACCGGTGTTATGTACAAGAGAAAACTTTTAGCAAAATTGACATGATTCTTTCACAGGCATCTAAGGAGACCGTTGCTACGGTTGTTGGTAGTCTGGGAATCTGGCTTTCGGGAACGACTTCGTTCCCTCCGTCGGCGTTTAAGCGTGGCACGATGTGGCTTGTGGGGCGATTTGTCCCATCTGGTTTTTCAAACGGCCTGCGAAATCGGTGGTGTCTTCTGGAGCAGATGGATGCAGATGTCAACTTAAGCGGAGTGGCTCGCCATAGACCAGCTCTGCGGCCGAGGATTGGATGTCTTCTTTCCATGCGCTGCGGATGCCCAGCAGCACGAGTGGGAGTATATCGGTCCAGCGTTGGGTGGCGTGGCAGGCAATGGCAGCCTTGAGCTGCGGTTGGAGCCTCTCCAAGATCCCGTTAGCGACAGCATGGTATGTCGTTGTTGTGTTGTGCGTGGCTCCCAAGAGTGATGAGAGCGCCTTGAATAGGTGTGACATAAACTGCGGCCCGCGGTCGGTGATGATATTGTCGGGGCAACCAAAGCGGGCAACCCAGCTCGACACGAAAACGGATGCTCTGCGGAGATGTCCTGCAGTGGGTACGCCTCAGGCCAACGACTGAAACGGTCGACAATGGTGAGGCAGTACCTGAAACTACACGAATTTGGTAAAGGGCCGACGATGTCTATATGGACGTGTTAGAAACGTGCTGAGCGCAATGTGAAGGTTCCCAATGGTGCGCTTGTATGTCTGTAAATCTTAAGTTTCTGGCACTGCAAACATTCTTTGGTCATTCTACGACAGTCCTCGGTCATGCCTGGCCAAACGAACCTTTGTGGTACTAAACGTACTGTCGCCTTTGCTCCTGGGTGGCTGTGACACCTCAATTTCGCCGACAGGCATTTGACAATGCTTGATCTGTTGACTTATCACAATATATTGCAGGATCTGTGTGCGGTATTCTGATCTTTGAACCTGAGTGATGAACCGCCCTGGGGTAGTTCTTGAAGTTTGCTATCCGTTTCTTGGGCGCTGGCAAAGGACTGGTAATCGAGAGTTGTACCTGAGATCTCCTCGATGCGGGAGGGGGAGTCAGCTACAATGATGACCTTCCCAGCTACGAACTGTATACTGGTACTAAATTGACCTATATAATCCAAATATTGCCTTGGCGAACATTTGTCTCGAATTGAGCTGAAGGCAAACGTTAAAGGCTTGTGGTCCGTATAAAAGGTAAACAGGCGCGCCTCTATCATGTGACTAAAATATTTGATGGCTTCGTAAATTTCCTGTCGTACGGACGGACTTAGCTTCCTAAATAAGAATACTAAGGGTTGCCATTTGTTTTCCCGGCCTTGTTGTAGTACCGCTCCGATCGCTTTGTCTGAGGCATCTGTGTGAATGGCGAGCTCTGCATCTGTATCAGGGTGAGCTACCAACGCTACTTGTGACAGACTTGACTTACAAAGTTCGAAGGATTTAGTCTGCTCTACGGTAAATTGGAGTGGGGTTGATGCTTTCGTTTTTGGGCCTGCAAGTAAAGCGTTCAAAGGCGCTTGAATAGCTGCTGCTCCAGGGAGGAAGGGTCGATAGAAGTTAATCATCCCAAGAAAGCATCGGAGTTCTTTGACTGTCGTGGGTATTGGGTAATCTCGTATTGCTTCGGCCTTAGATTCGAACGAACGGACGCCAGCCGCAGAAACAGCGTACCCGAGGAACGTTACCTCTGGCTATCTAGCTGTGTTGAAAAGGATGCCGTAGTTATGCAAATGCTGGAAAAGTGCCTTTAGGTGTTCATAGTGTTGTAATTCTGACTCAGAATAAATAAGTATGTAATAGATGTAACCGTAACAAAAATCTAGATCTTTGAGCATTTGGTCGATAAATCTTTGAAAGGTTACGTAGGCCAAATGTCATCACGGGGAACTTAAAGAGGCCGAACGGTGTGGTTATTGTAGTTTTTTTGTGTATCCTCTTTACACACCGGAATTTTGATTATAGGCCTTCACTAAGTCGATTGTACTAAACACCTGGTTTCCTGGAAGTTAAAAGGCAAAATCCTGTATGTGCCTCACCGGGTATCGATCCGGAATTGTACATGCGTTCAATGCTCTATAATCTACCAGTCATTGCTCTTCTTCCGTGCCAAGTGAAGAGGTGCTGACCACGAACTTTGAGACCTGCTTGCGGTGCCGCAAGCTTGCATCTGATCAAACTCCTTCTTAGCAATCTTGAGCCTCTCTGGTGGCTAGCGACTGGTGTTGTGCGGATGTGATGTAGCGTTTTCTGCTTCGGAGTATTAGGTTTATCAGCTGGTCGGGTAATGTCAAGATACTCGCGTTGTAGCAGGTGGTAGCGTGTACCTTCTCTAGTAGTGTGGACGGATTATATGGCCTCGGTGCCCATTTGTTACTGCGCAGGAATGACGAGTGATGTTAAACCGTCGACCAGGGGCTGGTTCCGGCAATCGACTAAAAGGTTGTAGTGGCCTAGAAAGTCGACGCCGATGATTGGCTTTGTGACGTCAGCCAAGATAAAACACCACTCGAAGTCTCGCCAAATTCCAAGGTTTAAGTGCAGATTGATGTGGCCGTATGTTGACATAACGGTACTGTTTGCCGCGTACAGCTTATTTTTACTTGGCCCGCAATTAAGCTCTAACGGCTGTTTTCGGAAAAAACGCACACGTCTCAGCCCTTATCAATTAGGTATTGCCTCTTAGACTAGCGGTCCGTGATGAAAAGTCGGCCTGTTGTATTTGGGCAACTGCTTTCGGCCACTCGCGGCTGCCACGGGCTTTTTTCGCCTGGAAGCTGCATGGCTCTTTGCACTTGTTCGCTTTGTCTCCAAAAGTGAAATGGTATCAATAGTGTGGGGTGCTTATCTGGGTATGAGCGTGAGCGAGATCTTTATCGAGATCATCTCCGGTTCTGTCTCTTCTTCTGACAGCATTTCAACCATTCTAGTCAGCTCTGTGATCTTGCTTTCGAGCGTCATATCCGATGTACGCGCTAACATTTTCACAAGGCTGCGTTCTTCGTGGGTCACCAGTGTAGGCTGTTAGTTGGTGTTAGCGTAGATACTAAGTACGGGGATGATTGAGAGTAAATAATTTATTAAGAGAAACCTTTTAGCAAAACCGACAGGATTCTTTCACAGGCAGCTCACGCATAGATTAAAAAGAAAAAAGACAAGTCTTATCTAACCGTTGACGCTTATTGCCATGACTTCACGCGCGCGCAGAGTATTGCGCTGCGTTCTCTGAGCCCGGTATCCATGGCATGGGTGACCGAGCGGGTCGCCACAAGTCGAAAGGTCAAACAAAAATAAATGTGTTGTAAATGTAATATAAATGTTTATTAAACAAATCTTCCTTATGTTATACAAATAAATAGACTATCCAGACAAATCCGAACTTTGGCGTGATGTAGGTCTTTATTTCTTCCAATAAAAGAAAAAAACGTTCAATCAAAGCGTCCCCCATCAATAGTTACCAGGAAATCCGTTAAAACCACAGATTAGAAAGAAAAAAAGACAAGTCTTATTAAAACCGCTGCCAAAAAGAGAGGCGACTGTATGTGACCATTATTGGAACAAAAACTTTTTCACCTCACTAGCTCGTAAAAGCTCTGTTTATCATTCGAAATCTGCGTGGAAAATCGCACTTTATCCGCTAGCGTGGAAAGTGTTTTTAAAATTCGAATATTTTTATACAATAAAGGTTTCGTACAATAAATTACATATATATAGAACCTCATTGGTTTCGTAATAGTTTATCTTCTCTGCAGCCAGTCCATTGATGATTGAAATGCAAATACTTATTTCATGTCATGCGCCAGCCTCATTTAAAGAATCGCACTGGCCGGCAAGAAAATTTGATTTAAAAAAAAAAATTAACTTTCAATATTACCAATTGTAGTAATTTTACTTTTAATTTTTGAAATAAATAAACAGTAATTTAATATTTATTAAAACTGTTTTTCTTGCACCTAACATTTTCCTCGCTTTAGTGAGGTGAAAAGTTCTGTGTTGCGCTCGGCAGCAAAGTTATTTAGCGTCTCGTACCTTTGAAACCCTGGCTACGCTCAGGTTTCAATACAAGGTACTCGCGCCAAAAATTAACTTTGCAGCCTTGCATAACAAATAACTATTTCATCGCCCCATCTCGGAGAGAGTATTTTTGCTCTTCGATATCTGAGTGCAAAAACCGTTTTTATCCGCTAAAGGATAAAGTAAATTGAATTTAGAACATCGTGTGCACTAAGTTTGTAAATTGAAAACATTAACAAACCTATTTACTTCTACCTCCATGGTGCAAATTTATCATAAAACGTTTTTTAATTTGGTAAAAACTCAGACTCGGAACCTCCTTTGTGTTTTTTTTGCATTTAGTCATTTCCTCGCTGAGGTGGGATGAAAAGTTACGTCTTGCACTCGAGTGCAAAGATTTTTTAACTTGTGCTCTTTTGATTCCCTCGCTAACGCTCAGGATTCTAATTTTTTAATTCAATTTTAGAATACTTCGCTTGCTCGGTCATCAAAGTCGAGCACGCGGTGAGAAAACAACTTTGCACTCTTGTATAACAAATAACTATTGTCAGCGCTACACATTATTAACTTAAGTCCGGACGCACTCACTTGAATTTTTGACTGGTGAGTCCGGAGTTAATGTGAACACTTAAAACAAACCCACTTATAAATACTGAGGGTAATAAACGCAGCTATTGACGACTTCACTGCAATCATAAAGTGACTCTGCGAACAGGAGCCCAATTAACCGCACCAAATCCTGAGCGATTCCGATCGTCTAACTGTCAAATTCCATACTAATTTGACAGTTATACGATTGGAACCGCTCAGGTTTTGGTGCGCGTAATATAGGGGCATATCAGTTTTACGTAGTTTCCGTCTGTGGCGTCAAACACGGGTTTCCGCGGCTCGTAGTAATAATCTATACCTCAGAGTCAAACGATCGTGTTCACGTCGGCATCGTTTTCGCCGACACATCAGATCTCAATAGTGAAACAGCGGAAGCATAGTGTGTTGTAGCCTTAAATTAGTTTTGCTACGCATCCCACGTCGCGGGAACCAACGAATGTATAAAAGCTCTTTCGGATTATAGTTTGATAGTCCCAATCTGTTCTGGACATTGTGTGAACAAGTCATCGTCTACCATGATTTTTACGCGGACTTTTCTCCAATGGGGTATAGTAGCTGCTTTGATCGGTAAGAATGAGTGTTTATAATTAATTTTTTTATCGTTTATATTTGCTCTGCTTTTCGATCAAATACATTAATTACCAATCCAGTTTAGAGATTAACAAAAATAAGTTAATACTTAAATTAAAAAAAAATATTAGAGGATAGGTACCTAAAGGGTAGCACGACGACGCTAGTCGCGCGTTTCAAAAGTCGAAATTCGTGACTTTCCAGTACAATAATTGTCAAATTCTGACATTTTAGCGCCACAAAACGCCTGATTCGTGCCCGTGCGAAATATTGTGAATGTTTAAATGTAGTTGTGTTTATATAATTTTTGCATTAATGCACGTAAATTCTGATCACAATTTCTGATTGAAGAGCAGAGCATATTCCCTTTCGTACCAAGGAGGTTGGTTGACAGTCCTTGCAACTGACAAAATTCTGCAGAGCTCGATACGTCGAGTTGTAACCTCAGGTTGTAACAATGTAAAGGAGGGAGTGATAAATCTGCATAACAGTGTTGTAACATTTTATTCCTGGGTTATAATTACATACCTGCTCGTGAAATCTTACGGTCTTATTTATAAAAACACAATTTGTGTAAAACACACCTAATAATAAATTATAACTTCCACACAACACAATCAGTTGTCCTGATCGCAAACTAGGATACCCTGTCCTATAGTAACCAAGCAAGGACGTCACAAACACAGAAATAACCCACTCACAGACACAGACGGCGGCCCGCTGTGGGAATCGAACCGACGACCTCCGGCATGGCAGTTAGCCGTGATACCAATGAGTCAGTTCAAATTTATCTGTGGTTAGCAAAAGAGAGTATATTTAACTGTTCCTATTTTAAAATAGAGGTCTCTATCTTTTTGCGAGAGCACGCGCCATCACTGGTGTCCCACGGAGAAGACCTTGTCTGCATTGCTATAAGGACGAAAATGTCTTAACTCGGTGCACCTCAGTGGTAGCGCGGACTGTATATAATTTTACGGCTAGTAACTAAAAAAATATGTTTAGGATTTCTACTTTCAACTTAAATAAATGTTTTGATAACTTTAAAATGAATAGTTGCGTCTAACCCAGATCCTCAGTATCAGGATCTTGACACAATACCACTGAGCTATCAAGACATGATACGTACTTCAGCTTAAGCAACTCATTTTTAGGTCACTTTCTCTCCTTTAAAGATCACAAAGCGTGATTAAAGCTCTGTTTTAAAGTGGAAATTATTTATTATACATTTTTTTATTTACTGTATAGGTGCAGAAATTAAATAAATAAATAACTTCCACACAAGACAATCACCTGTCCTGGTATTTGATATTTGTTTATAGGAGAGCTCAATAGTCAGAAAATATTTATTTGGAAAATTATTAAGACTTGTTAGTTGGTAATTGACCATTTGCTGGTGCAGAAGTAGTGGTCGCGCATCGGTAAAACGCCGGCCTCACATTCGGATGTGGGTTTGAATCCGGCCAGTCGGAAGCCGGAAGTCGTTTAATGCCCTGGGAATCCAGTACAATAATGCTTTCCGGATACCGATGACGCTGCCGCGATACTGCAGCGCATCAGCAATGTTTGCCGAGGCGCGTACTCAAGATTTTTATGCCATAGTGCGCAACAGGAGTGCCTCTCTGATGCGCAGAGTTCGTGGGCAGCGTCAGCAGTCTCCTTAATGTCGTTGCAAATAGGACTGACAGCCCTATGCTGAGGCACTGTGTTGCCAACAGCTAAACTAGCTCTCCACCAGATGCAACCTCTAAAACCACCAGAAAACCACTAACAAATAACGGTCCTGATGTAAAAATCACTAAAATTTCCACTAAACAAATTATAGTTTTTACGAACGAAAACAGTAGGTATGTATTTTAGTAAATAACCTTTATTATGACGTAATAAAAAATTAACATTTAGTTAGTCAACATGAACATCAAACGATTCAATAATAAACTGGTATTGATATGGATCAGTTGAGCTACCTATAGAGTGTATATAACAGTCTGCAGTTAAAAATGAAAATGAAAAAAACTTTATTTAGAAAAGGGTTAAAAGAGTGGTTACTAGCTCCCAAACTAGGATTCCCTGTGCTATGGGTAGCCAGAGTTTTAATTTGTTTCTATTACTGAATTGTAATTTTCTTTGTTAATAACAAACTGCTATTTTTTAATTCGTCTTCTTCAGATGATAAGTACATTTTATTCTCCACCATCATCGTGGGTTCCCGTTTTTTTTTTATAACTGTAATTGGAATTGTATAGGTATTCATTACAGCATTATCCTTCCAACCAATCCAATCTCAAACCACAACGTATTCTTAACTAGTTTCTGCCCGCGGCTTCATTCGCGTTGTGTAAGGTTATTCATTTCTATCCCATGGGAACTGATCTATGTGATAAAAAGTAGCCTATGTTTTGTTCCAGGGTTAGAACTGTATGCAAATTTTGAGCCCGAACCGTTCAGAGTTTTGGCGTGAAGGAGTAACAAATATCCATCCAAACATCTAAACATGCAAACTTTCGCATTTATAATATTAGTGTGATATAGCAGTTAAGACATTTAACTTCATTCTGTTCCTCTGCTGGTTTTTTATTATATGAATATCGCTAAATATTTCAAAACGTGGTTTAGCGATTGAGTGATAGATGAATTTTACTAAACCACTAGAAAAATCCACTAGCCACTAAAAACGATATTTCACCACTAAACCAGGGGTCGAAACCACCAGTTTTAGTGGAAAATCCACTAAGGTGGCAACACTGACTGGATCTCAGTTCATGTAATACAATAATATGAAATAAAATAATAATGTGCTAACTAAAACTACTTTATGAAATCTCTGTAATATTAATATTATTACTAACACTTTGGACGCATGGACTTTTTCCGAAATAAATATATTGATTGATTGATTGAGTAGTTTTATAGTGATTTCAGTAATAACTGTGTAAAATCTGTGTAATTTCGATTTTTATAGACAATAAAGTGTTCTCTATCTATCGAATAACTGAAAGAAGGCCTATGCCCTACATTGGGACGTATATAGGCTGCTTATGTATGTATTAATACTGATTTCATTATTTTATGGAGCCTTTGAGCCATGACACCCTTGATTTAAAAGTAATCGTTAAAAAATTGCTATTGTTGACGTAACCATACACATAACAATATGTTAGTCCCATCTTGTCAATAGTCTTGAGCGACGTGCGTGCAGGTCATGCGCAAGTCGCAAGTTGAATTTGAATGAAATCGAGGTTGGCGTGCCGGCCGGCCGGGCGCATTGGACAACCCGTCGGAATACCTCCTGTACCGGTCGATATTCGCCTATGTGTTTGGCGGCGTGCAAGGGCGTCGCCAAGGGGGGACAGGGAGGGGCAGTTGCCCCCCCCTAGAGATTCTAAAAAAGTTGCCAAATATAATGCAACCAAAGTCTTAAGTCTTTGAGTTAATTTGCTTGAAGTTCAAGCCTTGAACAATCATTCCCGTACGTCGAAACTAGAATGAATTTACCAATTCCACTCCTAATATTCCGTACGCTCAATTACGCTCTGCTCTACTCTGTCTTTGAAGCGGGAGAGGGGGAGTGGGGAAGCAACATGTAACCGCGCAGCGCTCGCGCCCCCCGCACAGCCGCCTTTGTTTTAGCGAAACTATCGCTCAGTTTTATAATTTACCAAACATAAAAATTGAAGTCGAGCTTTGGCAGCAATTCTGGCATAATAAACCAAACTCAACAGATCAAACCATTGTTGATATCCTAAAAGAAGCAAAAACCTTCTTTCCCGACACGGAAAAAGCGTTGAAAATTTTGATCGCTCTTCCATGCACGACGTGTACGGTAGAGCGATCGTTTAGCAGCCTCAGGAGACTAAAAACCTGGCTAAGAAGCACTATGAGTGAAAATCGCCTCAATGGTTTGGCCATGATGAGTGTGCACCGAAAACTTATACATGGAAACTTACAAGATTTTAATAATAAGGTGGTCGAGAAGTTTACAATGAATCCCCGAAAATTATGTTTTAATTAACCTAATATAAACAAACAGCGACCACTATAATATTAAAATCTGGTAATTTAAAAAAAATACGCCGTACACTTATTCAAATTCAAACTCCTATTTATTCTATTTTTCTAATAAATGTTATTATAACTTATTTACAAGTTTTTTATTGCATAGTCAAGAGCTCGTGCTCGTGTAGCTTTACACATTGGACTCTGTACTGTCACAGAATATATATGTATATAGTACTACGATACTGTTGTAATTACAATCGCTGTAGATGTAAGGCTCGTAGTACAAGTGAAAAGCTTCCTGTGCTGTCGACTTTACCTACAATTCATACTTACTTTTCTCATTCATAGAGAATGAGAAAAGTATGAATTGTAGTAGGTAAAGTCAACTTGCCCCCCCCTGCGCCATCGGCTGGCGACGCCCTTGGCGGCGTGTACAAACACGGAACGGAATGGGGTTGTGTGTGTGCGGCTGCGCTGACGCCTTTCTATGGAGATTACCTAGCGTGGCCGCATGCTACAATAATTAAAAGTGTCGCACACTGTGTCATGTGATGTAGCACACTCTCGCAGCTTGTATCAGAACACGGTATTGTCTCGGCGTAAAATAGACTGCCGCATGCTACATCGGCCCCATGATGTTGGCGACAAGGAGCCAGATGCCACAATTTGTAGCATGCCGCACTGTATCACGATGTAGCTCTGGCGTAAAAGAGCCTATAAAATCTCAAGCAACTTTTCTATGGTGGGCGTATGCATCGAAGTATCTTAAGTAGGTACGAGGAAAATATTTATGATGTGGGCTACCCGAGGGCTTCCAGATGAAAAAAGTTTCCATTGTTCTCGGAGAATCTAAAAACGGTGCAATTATTTTGTACTTAGCTGTGACCTGTGTGTGATACTTTTGTTACGAGAAAATAAGCCCTACAGATTCATAAGGCTGCTATCGGGGGTCCTAAGGTATTATACTTATAAATAACATACCTGCTTAAGTTCTTAGGGACCTAATATTGCGAGCTGTGATTTAAATTGAATCAAGGATTTCTGATTCTCGTCTCAGTGCAGAAACGTTGCAGTCTGGACGATGTTGTTTAGTTTTTGCCTGCATTATTGCAAGTTTGTTGCTTGTAACTCTAATACAGTATAGTGGTGTATTGTACACGTTTGCAAAGTAATTCTACTAAACTTCAGTGGACATCAGATCAGAAACAGAGGTGCGTTATACTAGGAAAACCGTGGCGCAAGGTATTTATTAACCTTTAACAAAAATTATCGTTCTTAACACCTGTTAAAAATAACAGGCAATTATTTTCGTAACACAGATCATTGTGCATAACGTCTTGATAACAAGTATGTGTAGGTAATACGAACGTTATAAATATCGGAAACGGAATAGCGACACTACTAAGGGAAATACGCACTCGGATATTAGTTAATTTCGGAACGCACTTATGTTATCTCTTTCGTTATTTAACACAACTTTCAGATCGAGGATCAGTCTATCTCGTTGTAGCATTTGACGTTGACATAGGTTAGAGCGAACTGAAAGTATGGATTAAAATCAGTCCATCCGGTTTTAGTATTTAAGTGTGAACAAGTGTGTACATGTAGGAACAAGAAATACGTTACAGGTATAATTATAATAAACAGTAATTGGTATTTTGATAACAAGTGTTCCCCGTACTTATTTAATATTGTAACAGTATTATAGATATATAAATATAAGTAGATATAAAGAACTGTTGTATTAAATAGGCCTCACTTGTAATTATTTATTTATTTACTAACTGACCTGGCAAACGTTGTTTTGCCATATTAATTAGCCTACGACCAAGAACTCCTTGCCTAAGATCTATTCTCAGGGCTACCAAATATACACAAAAAAAATCATAAAAATCGGTTGTGAAGTCGGTTTGTGAAGTTATAGTAGCAATACCACTCGCTAACTGTAAAGGAAAACATCGTGAGGAAACCTGAGTGTCTGAGCTATTCACATACCTCAGCGCTTGAAATCGCCAATCCGCGGTGGGCACGCGTGGTGATTGAGCCCATACTCTCTCTCTGAGAGAAGGCTTGTACCCTACAGTGAGACGTATATAGGCTGCTTATGAAATATCACCATCTGACACAGTTAACAGAATAACTGTAACATAGTAAAAGGAAAACACGTGGTAAAACAATGAAACTTTCTTCAGGCAGAAACCACGTGGGTCAGAACTTCGAAACCCAAGGGCTTGCCGGAAAAAAGATGTCATCAAAAAACTCAAGAGAAGTTTTGATTCCATTTCCCGTTATTTTGCGTCATTGAATTATTTAACCCCTGTAGGTACAGGACCATAAACTTCGTGGCACGCAAAACGAACAACTTGAAGGTCTCGTGGAAAAGATAAACATCCTTCCAGTAACTTTTGGACTAGAGAAATCTTAATAAAAGAAAGCTTACGTCCCTGGATTTCAATAAAAACGTATAGGAAAAAAAGAATAGTCCTAGATAAGGAAGTGGTCACCACATTGACCGCCGGTTTCTGAATTAATATGAAGTAATAAATTATCTATCGGCCAGCCCGCGCCGCTCGCTGCACCTTGTGGAGCCCCTCGTGCCCTCGCATTCGCGCGCTCGCCCAGCATCACTGAGCCACACAGCCCTCGCCATTTTAGCTAGTGCAGGCTATTATGCTTCGCGCGCGCCCGAAGATTAATTAGGTACTATCTTTATTAATTGTACTGTGATACGGCCTTGTGGCCTTGTGCCGCAATGCCGAACGGGGCAACCCGGCGTAAATGGGCCTTTAAGGATTTATTTTTATTTAGCCTCGTACCATCCCCTATGATCGAAAGAAGTATCTCCAGTTGTTTCAATACGGTGCAACACAGACATCGTTCTGAAAGATAAAACCATTATTATTAGTACAATACTTTATTGTACCATTTTATACTGCACGTACGTGCTCGTGAAGACAAAAAATCTCTTCGAACAAACCTAACACGACAGAAACGGAGAACAAAAAAGCAGAACAAGGGTTCCGAACATAGTATAGGTACAGGGTTACCACAAAAATGCACAACTTTGCAACGCAACCTATTTTGTAAAATTTTCCATCTCTTGAATATGTACATTTTGTAGGTTTTTAGAGTTTTGATAGATATGACTTAAATTGAATGTACATTATTCTGTAAATAATTATTTACCGGAGGCTGCGACATTGAAGAGCGCGTAAAAAGCAAATCAAATCGCAAATCTCAGAAAGCCAAAGTTGTTATAAAACACAAACTTTAATTAGTATTGCATGATTGTAGGATTTCAGAGGTAACCTACAATATTATTTTGTCTTACTTAGTAATGTGTTTCTTCCATCCAGTTCGTGACCCCTAACGGGTGTATAACTTAAACTTGACCAATGCCCATGAAAGTTATTTATTGTTAAGTATACTAAAAGGAGTTTTGACACTTTTAAAAATTCACACCAAGTTTGACATTTTTATGAATTACCTTTTTTAGGGTTCCGTACTCAAAGGGTAAGGGACACTATTACTAAGACTCCACTGTCCGTCTGTCTTTCTGTCTCACTAGGCTGTATCTCATGAACCGTGATAGCTACAGTTGAAATTTTCACAGATGATGTATTTCTGTTGCCGCTATAATAACAAGTACTAAAAAACAGAATAAAATAAATATGTAACGGGGGCTCCCATACAACAACCGTGATTTTTTGCCGTTTTTTGCTCGATATTAATAACGGCAACAGGTAGACGCTTGAAATATTCAAATGTTGTATAGATAATGGTACATAACCCTTCGTGCGCGAGTCCGACTCGCACTCGGCCGGTTTTTATAGACCCAAACCAAAAAAATCTTTAAAAAAACAATCCAGCATAATAATTTGTGTAAATTTAAACTAGCTTCCTTCTTAATCCGGCGCCACACGGAATACTCGTATTACGGTTCGAGAGAATTGGTGAAACGGCCAGACAAACAGACAAAAAGATGCGTCGTGGAAACATTAACAGGGTCCTGTTTGACACCCTCATGTTACGGAACCCTAATAGAAACCAGCCAAGTACGAGTTAGATTCACCCATAGAGCCACTCAGTAGGTATGTACCGATATAATGTATTTTTCTTCATTCAGTTCAACATCCTTAGCGCGCGTCGCACACTCACCCATCGAATTGGCCCTTCTGCGAATGGGCCTTTCTGCGAATTAGGCATTCAGAGAATAAGCCGTTCTGCAAATTAGCCGTTTTTTACTGCAAGCCTTTTTTCGAAATGGCCATTTATCGACTAAGCCGTAATATCAAGATTCTTACACTAAGCCGAGTACCTACTGTAACATAGAGATTTCCAACTATAACTTATGACCTTTAAAAAAGGTTTACTCTGTAATAAACTATATATAAGACCTCATTAAAATTGCTACTTTTAACGTTAAAAACCCTTCTATTAATTTTAAATTTAATAAAACGAGCTCATCCGGGCTCCATCTTGACTGAAAACTTAATTTTAGCAAAGTCTCATCTTGATAGCTTAGTTATAAAGATATGAGACTTTAGTAAAATTAAGCAAACGTATTTTAGACAGCGAACTCCGATTCAACAAACGCGCAATACCTTGAAGCTTTTATCTCGTTCCCGAGTTTACTCAAGCGCATTTTACTTTAAACTGTGCATTAGGATCAAATTTTTAGGGTTCCGTAGTCCACAATGAACCCTTATAGTTTCGCCATGTCTATCCGTCTGCCTGTCTATCTGTCCGTCTGTCTGTCCGCGGCTTAGTACAGAGACGTTGAGTACTAGAGAGCTGATATAAATATAGATATTATGGATAAACCTACATATTAACAATGTCGGCAAAACCGTACAATATAAACTTAACATTTTATTTTTATGGCAAAACCCCTCATGGTTATGAAAACCTTGAGGGAGGCCTATGTCCTGCAGTGGACGTCAAATGGCTGATGATGATGATGATGATTTTATTTTAGAGTAGCTCCCCTACACCGAAGTAAGCTAAGCAATTTTGTTCTTACTTCATAGTGTGGGGTGCCGTTGGATTGGTAAATAGTTATCTAAATAATATTGGAAAATATTGTGTGTGTAGGAAAACCATTTTTCATTTAGGGTTCCGTTTGCGAAATATTAAGCTTTAAAGCGCATTTTTTTGTTAAATTAGGATGTACCCCCCTCTCCCGGCTACACAGTTAATGGTAGATACAAAAACCTCAGACCTACCCAATATTGTGTATGTTGTGTAAAATTCCTTAAAAATCGGCGACGCCATTTCGGAGGAGTTCGATAACAAACACTGTGACACGATATTTTTATATAATTAGAAGAAGATTTTTCCCGTTTATAATAGCACACATTTTGTGAAATTTTAAAATGGGCTACCTGCTAATGGGCTCTTTGTAACAAATCAGACAGACAGATGTTCTTGGCATAGTAACAGAATTTTCAGGGTTAATGATCACGTTTCTTAAATAATATTATCAAGGTTAATGGTCGTTTAAGCCGAAAATACACATACAAACACGCGTAAACTCACGTCTCTATCCCAGATGGGTGCGCCCTGGGTCTCAGCCTGACCCTCCAGAATACAGGCATCAGTTGTATCTCCACTGATACTGTAACTTGGACGACATAAATGGTAAATAAGACGTAAAAAGTTTAAGTAACTTATCTTATTGTATCGCCTGTTTAGTTTCTGGCTCCTTGATTAATGTAGTAATTATTTTTAAGTTTTGATTTTTTGATGATTTGACTTTGCGAAAGCTGTGAAAATATACAATCGGTGCACATACTAGTTGCAATACTATTGTACGAATATTATAAACGTTACGTATGTACACTATTTATATTAACAAAGACATTTAGAAAAAAGAAGACATTTATTAAATTGTCACAGAAGGTAAATAAAAAAAATACACGTACGTCAACAAAACAAAAATAAAAACAGAACAATCGTGAAGAGAACATGTGAGGCATATAGAGTCGTTACCATACAGTAATGTATGGCACCCAGCCACCCCGGACTCCAAAAGCTTCAGGTGCTTCCGTGACAACAAAAAAGGGGCTCCAACTCAGCATACTTTAGTGGGGTGTGCTATAGATAGCATAACGCCAGTAAAACTGATTAGCGAAAGCGCAATACATTTATGTTTAATCTAGTCTTAACAATGCTTAATTAAGCATAACATGATAGAAGACGTGCCATACATTGTTAGTTCAATACCTACATTGACATGAAACGTGTTTACATTTTCTCCCAAGCGGTTACAATACCCGAGTCTGATTCAAATTAATAATAGGATGTTGATTTACTGGCTTGTTTGGAAGCTGAACACAAAGAGGATCCTCCATATCATTATATTACAGAATACTTTTGTTGTAATTTTTTAGGGTTCCGTACCCGAAGGGTGCCAAACGGGATCCTATTACTAAGACTTCACTGTCCGTCTGTCTGTCTGTCTGTCTGTCACCAGGCTGTATCTCATGAACCGTGATAGCTAGGCAGTTTAAATTTTCACAGATGATGTATTTCTGTTACCCCTATAACAGCAGATACTAAAAAAGAATAAAATAATTATTTAAGGAGGTCTTCCATACAACAAACGTTGTCTAAAGACAGCGCTCGCCATCTAGCGGCCATCTATGTAACCTTCACAGCGCCGATGTCATGTCGTTAATTAATGTCAATGTTAAACGCTTCTTGATGTTTTCTATAAATGGCGCTGTACTCAAATTCGATCTTTGTCTAAATTGGTATAGATAATGGTACCAGTCTTTTTGGAAATCCACGGAGGAGGCCTATTTCCAGCAGTGGACTTATTGTGGCTGAATGATGATGATGATGAATGGTACGGAACTCTTCGTGCGCGATTCCGACTCGCACTTGGCCGGTTTTTTTATGCTTACATTCGGAATATTTCGGAGAAACTAAATCGGCAGTCTATTTCTCGGTAACCCGGTAAATTGGCTGACGTATAAGGGGCGAGGGAGAAACCCCGTTTACCAATACAAATCGTATTCAACTTGACAGAAAAAAAAATACTTTTTGCACATTGTTCGTCACAAACACAAGAACTTAAAAACTTGACTGCCTTGTTGGTCTAGCCGTTAACGCGCTTAGCTACCAAAACAGAGGGCGTTGGTTCGATTCCCACTGGGAGCCGCCATACATTTGTACAAATGGCCTCAGACTGGGTGCATTTTCACGTTAGTGACGTCCTTGCCTGATTACCATAGCACAGGGTATCCTAGTTTAGGACCAGGTCAAGTCATTGTATTGTGTGGAATAATCAGAGTAATCACTTAGAGTAATCTCAGTATATGTGTGGACTAAAGTGAATAATTGAGCGAAACCATAATTTTTCAATTTATAAAGTCTCATCATGCGAGAAACTTCTCCCCGGCCCATCACTGACGAATTGACACGGTGAAGGCAAGAAATGATAAGCCATCAATATTACGCAAGATTATGGTAATCCACCGGACCTTTTAAACTGCCGGAACCACCGGTTTTAGGCCGGTATTATAAATGCGGAAGTAGGGAAGGCCCTTGATGGGAATTTAATTTAATTATTTAGGTATATTTGTCCTTATTTATGTCATTCGATCACCAAATCAAATTCAATTCTATTTTTGTTGGTTGACAATTGACATTTTTGTTGTAAAGTTACATAATACTAAGTAGCGTGAGCGCATGAAAAATTCAAAAAACGGTCGTCGACATCGACCACGCTTACGCTTACCCCATTCGCCACGTTACAACAAAAAAAACAAAAGGTGTTGGATATATGCGATTTTTTTTAAACCCGCCAAGTCCGTGTTGGGCCACGCGTAGTATAGGGTTCCGTAGAAAGAGGGGGTTTTATCTACTTTACAGAAGCAACAACTTCATCAAAGTAACTTTTAATGGATTTTGTACATAGTTTTTCTTCTTTTAAACTCGTTAACTTGTAAAATTTAAGCAAAACATTAAATTTTAAGCAAAACATTATCACTGATGCTATGATGCAGCGCGTTTGCATCGCTTTTCAAAAAAGTCACAAAACGCGATTCAGAAACGTACACGGGTAAGTCGTGGCGGGCGACGGCTCTAAATCCTAGTTTAGGAATTGGAAATTGTTTTAAAATTGATAATCACTTGCAACTAAACTGTCACATTTTATTTTTGGTACACAGGTGAATACTTTTTTTGCAGACAGGTTTGACAGTCCGAATTGTCTGAATCTTTTAAATATATTACAGGCTAATTTAAATAACATTAGTATAATTAATTATGTGGATGGATCTTTGTTATGTGAATAATTAACATATGATTATGATGGTCCGAAAACCTCGGTGCTCGAGTCTGACCTGCACTTGGCCGATTTTAATTACATGTTGCTATAGGTACCTACCTAACCATGAGGGGTTTTGCCATAATCGCCACGCTTGGCAGGCGGGTTGGCGATCGCAGTATGCGGTTGGAATCTCAGGAAGACGCTGCTGCCCGTCTCCTGGTAATTGATTTCCTTAGTCGCCTTCTACGACATCCACGGAAGGAAATTGAGTGACGCTATTCTTAATCCGGCGCCATACGAAAATTATGGCAAAACCCCTCATGGTTATGAAAACCACGAAGAAGGCCTATGTCCTGCATAGCATAAGCATAAGCAGCCTATATAGGTCCCACTGTAGGGCACAGGCCTTCTTTCAGGGAGAGAGTATGGGCTTAATCACCACGCGTGCCCACCGCGGATTGGCGATTTCAAACGCTCAGGTATATGAATAGCTCAGACACTCAGGGTTCCTCACGATGTTTTCCTTCACCGTTAGCGATTGGTATTGCTACTATAACTTCACAAATGTACATAGCTTAGAAAACAAAGTCATAGGTACATGCCCGCACTGAGAATCGAACCTGGGTCTCCCGCTTCCGAGTCCAATGTGCTACCCACTAGGCTACCACCGCTTTTCTCTATGTCCTGCAGTGGGCGTCAAATGGCTGATGATGATGATGAAGATAGGTACCTATATATTATAGAGATTGCAGATTATTTTCAGATTCAGATTATTGCGGATTTCACCTTGGCGGACCCATAGGCCCTGAACTGAATAAAAGAATTCGGAAGAGTTATTGAAGTGGCGCATAACCCGAAAAACATTTCTTTCAATAAATACTTCCATTTCCAATAACCTGTTCAAAAGCTTAAAATTCTCAAATGAACAATCTCTTTTTTTACAAATTGAACGAGTCGAGTTTCTAGGTCGTATATTTACAATATTATCGTTATTTTGTTTATCTATCGTTATTTTATAATTTTTAACAGCTAGCTGTTGCTCGTGACATTTTAGTGTACATTTTTCTGGGATAAAAGTATAGTTTCAATTCCAGACTGTAATCTATCTGCGTGTCAAATGTCATCCAGATCTAACGTGATTGTGTGACAAGCTTCCATCCATTCAAACTTCCGCATTTATGTTAGTAGTAAGATTCATTGTACTATCATATACATTGAAATTCAAAAACGAGCATTTCGAACTGGTCAAACGAGGAAGCGGTTTAATTACTTTTCATGTTGTATAATATTGTAATGGACCGGACAGCCTTTAGATACAATGCACGCTAATCAGTTATGTTAAGGACGATTTTGCAACAAAAATGTAAAGGTTGACCGGCAGTTGCTTGTGCGACTTGCACGTGGATGATTTTTATTATATTGCACGGTTTACGATAGGATATACTTACCTACATAATCTGTTCAACTTGTAATTTACCGGTTGCCGTCGATATTTACGTAATAGTTTAAGCAAATAAGAAATATAAAGCAATTTATTCGATTTCCACAAATACAATGAAGATAAATTAATGAACATGAACTTGATTTTTAGGAACCCTTTATGGTTTCGCCATGTCCGTCCGACTGTCTGTCCGTCTGTCCAAGTCCTAGCTCAGAGACGATTAGTACGAGAAAGCTGAAATTTGGCATTGACATACTACATATTAATCACGAAAATCACGACAAAACGATAATATAAAAACTTGAAAAAAGGGTAACTCCCGTACAACTAAATTAGGGATTTTTTTTCTCCTTGCCTACACCATAGTGATGGGTGGTTCCGTTTGCGAAATATTAAGCTTTAAAGCCCAAATTTTTGCCGCGTAGGGTGTCCCTCCCGTCTCCCGGCTAAACGCTTGATTGCAAAATTCAGGCCAGTAGCACATAATTAATGAACTTCAAAGGAAAACTATCACAGCTAAGTAGGCTTTACAAGTAAACGAGTAATAGGCGACCAACTTATAAAAGTAAAACTTCGCACAAAATCCGTTGTACGAAGTTTTCATTGCTGAAGTTTTTAGTTCTGTAAAGCAGATAAAACTCCCTCTTTCTACGGAACCCTACCCTGACACGTACTTGGCAGTTTTTTTCTTTTTGCGAGAGCTGCCGTGTCACACACTCCATTCTCATTCTACGTCTCATTCTAGAAAATAAAAGCTAATTAAATGTAAGATAAAATAGGTAACAATATTATTTATTGCACACAAGAAACAATACTGTATTGTTTACGAATAAAATACTTACCTCTACAACAGTCTCCGCAGACGGCGCGCAAAGTATATTCTTAGTTGCGAACTTTGTACTTTGGTAATAATAAGTACAGTCGACAGCAGCCCGACTTTTACATTTTAATTGTAAAGTCGTCCGAAACGCAACTAGATAAAGTGCATACTGTGAAGGTTGATTTTCTATCAACTGCACAAAATATAATAAACGCGCGATCAGAATGGGATGGTATGGAACCTATCGAAATAAATTAAACAGGGAGTTAATAATTCACAACCAGATAACTAGCTTGCAAATAAAAAACAGACAATACTGTTGTGCCAATATTCGCCTACATCGCGTACCCCTGTGACTTACCGTGTATTAATTTACTAAATCTCACGTATTTTTCGTATTTTTTTCAAAGGGATCTTGCCTGAGCCTGACATTGCGGTTCTGAGTCGCAATTTTTTCCTGCGTTTTTTATATACCTACCAAACATTTCTTCCAAAGCAACCGTATCGAAATTTTTAAGCTTTCTTTTAAAAAACTAATTTGAAATTTCAATGTATTTCGGAATGTATTTCAAACATCGGGATCTCAAACAAGCATAGTACTGGACTGCATAGCCAGTGTCCCTGTGTCCTATACATCATAATTTAAATCCCATCCCATGATATTGGCCGTACGTTATTGGCTTTCTTTTGTGTGGCGGTGAATTTTCTGATTTTTCAATAATTTTCCATCCCATATTGATCGCGCACACTATGTTTTTCGGTGGTCACAAGATACAGGGTAACCTTCAAAATGCGCAATTCCTGTAACACTTCAATAGGAGTTTGTTTTCTACAACAACTTTTGTTCTATGAGGCTTTTGTCAGATTTAAAACATAAGGTAGGCGGACTAAAGGTATGTTATTTTAACTAGGTACTTATTATTATGATAATTCTGTATTGCATAAAAACAAAGTTTTGTTGGCCTATCTACGTATATGAATCATTATCTACCAGCTAACCTAAGTTTTTAACACAACATTAGCACGTAGTGCAACTTCCATATCTATACATATAATAAATCTGTAAATTTTGTGTCGGTCTCAGATATATCTGTCTCATTCTGTTTCTTTGTGCGCGCATCACGCAAAACCCACTCAAGAGAATTGATTATTGCTTAGATTCCCGTGTAACATATAGGCTACATATCATCACGCTTAAGTCCACAGGGGGCGAGAAAATCACTATAAATTTCCTGGTAGCCTGGTTAATTGTATTTGACACTATAGAAAAACAAAAACTCGATGACCTCTGAGCTTTTGCAGACTCTCTAAGCTTTCTGCAGTGCCGATTTTTATAACACTGCAATATTACGACAGTTCAAGGTGCACTGCGTAGCAGATTTGTTTTCTTAATTTGGACATCTATCGACTTGGCAATATATAGTATCGACTTATCATAAACATAAATTAAGTAAACTTAATTTTTAGCTCTAAGAGACAGGCCCCAGGTACTAAACGAGTCAATCGGTTGCTATGGGAACCTGATAACATACAACTGCGGGCACTGGCGAGACGATATAGTTTCTTTTTACATACCTACGTAAAAAAGTATGATACGAAATATGTACAGCCATAAAACATCCTTGACAGCCATACATACAAATATTCACAGATTAATGCACAGACAAAACATAATCAACCAAGAAATCGATGTAGTTTCTGTTTTAAAATTAGTATTGTGCAGAACGTGCTAGAAAAACTTAATTATTTATTTAAAGAAAGAAACTAAATTAACTATTATTTAGAATCAACTTCGGTTTTTTAAACGTCGTTGTTTTCGGTAGGCAAAGGTTTTCGACTATATGACCTCATTATTATGTAAATTTTCTTTTGAAGTTTCAGAAGTAAACCGTCAAGTTAGATGGCATAATAACATCAATGCTAATGCACAGATTAAAATTCAAATTCCGCCGACCTTTGATCATCATCATCAGCCATTTGACGCCCACTGCAGGACAAAGGCCTCCTTCATGGTTTTCCTAACCATGAAAGGTTTTGCCATAATCGCCACGCTTGGCAGGCGGGTTGGCGATAGCATTACGCAGTTGCAATCTTAGGAAGACGCTGCTGCCCGTCTCCTGGTAATGTTTTTCTTAGTCGCCTTCCACGACATCCACGGAAGTAAATGGAGTGACGCTATTCTTAATCCGGCGCCACACGGAGATAAATATTGGGGTTACATAATTTTATTATCTAAGTTTTATGCGCTCTACTAATGTCGCAGCCTTCGGTAAATCATTGTCCTACATAGAATCATTTACATTTTATTAAACAGCGCCACCACAAAGCAGAAGAACCTTTAAACCATATTGTAAAACCGGATAAATGGAAGTCGGACTCGCCCATCGGGGATTCCGTAAAAAATTGTAGGTACCTACATATTATAAATAGTTCAGCAATCGGGTCTCGTAGTTTTTTCCGAGCTTTTCCCAAACTTCAAATACAATTTTTTTTATAATTTAATCACAAATGTAAATTTTTCAGATTTTTCCTGTACTTATAGTATAAGACGATATTACTTACCAAATTTCATAGTTCTGGGTGAACGGAAAGCACCCTAAATTTAATTTATTGTATAAATTTTGATTCCCTTGAGTGTCGAAATCTTTTTTTGCGTAACCTTACAAGTTTGACTAGTTAACAGCTTCAAGAGTCTGTAAACCTTGCTCAGGTTTACCTAGGATACCTCCTCGCGTTCCTGAGATAAAGGGTCTCAATAGACGGACAACTAAAGATTGACGTCCTCTCAACTGTACTTCCTCCAGGCTCATTTATAACGGCTGCTGTTACGTCTGGCATACCGTCTCACTAGCGCAGTCGCATTTTTAATTATGTAAATATATACTTTTCGTAAATTTAGTCTGAGGCTCTCCTGGATAATAAAATTATGGACATTTTAGATATATTTTTACCATAATTAGTTACTTACTTAGTTTTTGATTGAAAAATTTGCTCTAAGATTGACAATTTTGGTATCGACTTTTCTTTATGAAAAACTAAGCTTCGGGAAACAAAACTAAATTTTAGATGTCAATAATTTTACTATTTAGCAAAGCCTTAGATTACATATATTTACTAGCTGTACTATGACTCGGCAAATGTCATTTAATATTACCTATAACACCCTATAATACGATCTTTTGGTGTACATACAATAAATAATATTATATCTATCTATTCTCACACCTACCAATGCACGCAAAAAAATTCATAAAAATCCGTGAAGCCGTTTTGGAGGAGTTCGATAACAAACACAAGATTTTTATATATTAGATTAGATAATCATTAAAAATATTAGAATGTGCAAGCGTGACAGAATGCCAGACCTAACAGCAGCTTAAACGTTCTTCGGCCCGCTCTCATCAACCGATCCTGTAACGTCGTCCCTATTGCTTCGGTCACACACAGCGATTAATCGCTGCGAGTGCCTATTCACCGCGAGTATTTGCTGTGTGTGACAGGCTAATCGCTGCGAGTAGATTCACTCGCCGCGAGTTGAAGTCGCCGCGACTAGAATTGAGCATGCTCAATTTTACTCGCTGCGAATGCGTACTGACTGACAGTCGAAATTTTCGTGTAGAACTCGCTGTGTGTGACAGGCAGGCAGCGAATTATCGCTGCGTCGCTCTGTGTGACCGAAGCTTATCTGGGTAAACTCGTTAGAGCCCCCATTTCTAGGTTTCGCCCGGACAACTTACACTATTAGCTGAATGTGTGTGTGCGACAAAGTAAACGAGCTGCTGGTGGCACATGGCAGCCGATCAAACTTTGGACCAAGCTTACTATGTTTATCGGTGAATTTAGTTAAGATCGCCAATCTGTAAATGTTTTGTTTTATTCATGTAATTTTATGTGTGCAATAAAGTATAAGTATAAGTAAAGAGGCGTGGACATTTTCCCGCTTTCAATTCAATTCTGCAAGCTCCCAATGTATAAAAAGCTCATTCCCATTGGAGATCGCCGTATTTTGATTTGTAAAGTTGACTTCAGTCTGGGTGTTTTTCCATAATGTGTGAGGTCCTTATCTGGTCACCATAATCACCTTGTATACTACTTAGGGACCGACAAGTGATTGTTTTGTGTTGATTTGTGACGTATTTATTTACGTTGTTTAGAGATACAGGCGTGAGTTTACGTTTATATATATACTAACATACTGTATATATATATACTAACTCAACCATCATTTTGTGTGCACCTCCTGCTTACCGATAGATGGGAAGTAGGTACTTTCTCTCTCGGAAAGGACAATATATTAACATAGCGGTAAATGTATGGATATGCAAACCGGATCGTAGGGTCAATCGAAACTTAACACTGATGAGCAAGCATACGATCAACGGCACACTAACTTGTACGTTTTATGGCCAGTTTCTGAATTGAGAATTTCGCTAAGTAAATGGTTAAATGGCAGTGTTGTCTCTTCTAATTTCTCAGAAAAGAGCGTGACAGAACGTTACTTAAGTATTTATTTAGTGAAATTCTCAGTTCAGAAACCTGCCCAGTAGCAATGACCCGTAACCAGCCCGTAACTAAAACGCAAGACCGGGAAGCTTGGAAAACCATGAGGGAGGCCTGTCTTGCAGTGGGCGTCAAATGGGTGGTGATGAACTAAAACCTAAAAGTTACCTGTCGGTAACTGATTAGGGAATACGAATGTTAAGGTTAATTTTCTGGCAACTGGACGCGTATTCGCAGGCAAGTGAAGGGGTTTGACGTGAGGTATTGAGGATGTTTCTCGTGACATGTTATTTTCATAGGGCGTTAACTCGTTAATCGTTAACTAACGAAGTGAACATTTTGACTAACGAATTAACTTGTAAGTAAGTCAACTTTAAAAAAAATTAACGGACTCGTTAACTTCCGTTAAGTTTCCCAAAGTCCGTTAACCGTTAATCCAGTACCTACTATTTACCGAAAAGATACCGCATAAGCCGCGCCTCGCCGCGAAAACGTTTTGATAAGTACGTTCGGTCCGTGAGTCAATCGAAACTAGGTAGGTACATATATGTCTTGCCGGCGCATGTGAGTGAGAAAACTGGGAAGAAATTTGATTCATAGGTATGATTCGTTTCATCGTGTAATTACTAAGCGGGCTCTTAGAGTGATGAGAAACGAGTGTACAATGTTTTTAAATATATATTGGCTAAAGCGTAGCAAACGAGTCTCGCTTTCAGACGAGAACTTCAACATATTAATGTTCATGAGGGGGAATATCCACGTTATGCCACTCCGATCATTCACGTCTTTTATTTGTCCTAAGTTCAATAACTTACAATAACCCAGAACCCAAACCAGCAGTTTTTATAAGTAAATCATTAACGCGGCGTTATAAAAATGCAATTTCCTATCAGATTTTAACGGATTAACGATTAACGTTAACTTGCGTTAAACGTTCCGAAATGTAACGCTTTAACGTTTAACGAAGTTAACTATTTTAGTAGCGGATTAGCGACTAACGATGTTAACTATTTCATCACCGGAGCCCGGCTATGGTTACTTTAGGAAATGCACAGTACAGTATGTCGTTATGAGTAAATATATGGCTATTACACTTTAACTGTTAGATTGTGTTCCCACATAAGAAACAGCAACACGTGGTCAAGTTTTCGGAAAAGCTCAGAGCACATTTTGTTCATACCACGAACCGGTTCTATCGGAATGTCGTGATTGAGTTGTGAGCCCTTTACGGACTCAAAAATAAATACTTTATCAGCTTTAATTAATTCCTGGTGTATTATAATGAATTTCCGAATCAATTAAAATAAAACAGACAGTCAGTTTACTCTACAGAGAAAAGATTAGATAAGATAAAGATATTTATTGAGAAACAAACATCGGTATACATGTAACGTTGTTAGCTTGGCTTGAATGTAAGTAAGTACTCGTATATGTACATAATGACTCGTTGGAAACCAAACTAGATAGATCCTGTACTATGGTTTCCAACGCACCGAAGGTTACCGTTAAGTCAATTAATGTTTTTTTTTACTGTCACTGCTTTACAAAACTATTACAAGACTATTTCGAGAAGAGAAAGAGCCGTTTGAAACGTTTGACTGCCTCGTTGGTCTAGCCGTTAAGACGCTTAGCTACTAAAACAGAGGTCGTGGGTTTGATTCTCACTGGGGGCCGCCGTACATTTGTACAAATGGCCTCAGTCTGGGTGTATTTTCATGGTCGTGACGTCCTTGCCTGGTTACAATAGCACAGGGTATCCTAGTTTGGGACCCAGGTCAAGTGATTGTATTGTGTGAAAAAAAACTACATCGTTGAATTCGCCAATACAATAGCTATTCAATACATTGCATCAATATCAATGGCGAGTACATCACTCACCTTCGATTTGCCGACGATACGACCGACGACGATGCAGAAACGATGGAAGACCTCGGCGTAATGCTGGAAGACCTCAGACCTCCCAAAGGGTGGGCCTTAAGATGAACATGGACAAAACGAAGGTCATGTCGAACGCCCGTGTTGTGCCCACCCTAATAACTCGACTCTCGAAGTTGTAGACGGATACGTCTACTTAGGACACACAGTCCAACTAGGCCGGTCCAATCGTGAAAGAGGTCAATCGTCGAATCCAACTCGGCTGGGCAGCATTCGGGAAACTTAGAAAAGTCTTTTCGTCTACTATACCTCAATCGCTCAAGACAAAATTATACAACCAAATGGCACTGAAACGTGGTCTCTCACTATGGGCCTCATAAGAAAGCTCAAGATCACGCAACGAGCTATAGAAAGGGCTATTATCTACCAGATCGAATCAGAAATTATGAGATTCGTAGACGAACGAAAGTCGTCGACATAGCCCAGCGGATTAGTAAGTTGAAGTGGCAGTCGGCGGGGCACATAGCTCGCAGAACAGATGGCCGATGGGGCCGGAATGTTCTCGAATGGAGATCACATATCGGCAAGCGCAGCGTAGAACGACCAGCCACAAGATGTTGAAGTTAATTACAACATTAATTAATTCGTACCTATCATCATTCTTATAATTAATTCCTACCTATAATTTATTGTAATTAATTCCATTTTATATAAAGGTATTTTGTTAAATTTTCACTCATATGTTTAGCTGAGACATATATGATAAACATTTTCTGGTCCAAAACTGTACGATACTAGATTGCTTAGTAGTGTGGTAACAAAAAAAAGAAATACTTTTCACACCTCCTGCTCGACAATGCCTTATTACGTACCGTCAAATATCATCGTAAAGCATGGCCTTGTCTCTCGAGGGCAATAATAATGAAGAATTTCCCTAGGGAATAAAGTGATTTGAATTTAGAATGTCAAAATTCGCATGAAAACTATGGAGAAGCCCCGCATTGCAATTCGAAATTCGAATTGTTGTTCGAAACTCACCTCTTTTTTTTCTTTTTTTTTCTGAAATACTGTGTCCTGTGACCGCGCGAAACACCAACAAAAAAAAGAAAAAAAGGCGCGAATTGCAAATACGAATTTAAAAGTTATATTCAATTTAAGTTGCTAAGCCGTAAAAGAGTGTGGACTTTATATTTAATTTCAGGTTTTAATACATATTTTCAACTTATGCAGCCCTGTCTTTTTATTGTCTCCCAGATGGTGTGAAAAGTAGAGTATTCACCTCTGGAATAAAACATGTCTTAGTCTCGGGCGGTATGAACCCCTCGCTTCACTCAGGACTCTACATAACTCCCTCGCTTCGCTCAGGAGTTAAAATTTAACTCCCTCGCTGCGCTCGCGAGTTAACTCGGAGTCCTTCGCTCCGCTCAGGGTTCAATATGCCGCCCATGACATAATACATGGTTTTATTCCCTTAGTACATAATCTACTATTATGGTACCCTCTTAGAGCGGACTATCTTCAGTCTAGCGATAAGCCTGAGGGTAGGAGCCAGGACTACAGCCACATCGCTGACGTTGTGGCTCAGCCGTCGACCAATACGGTCACCACGGCCTGGCGTGTCGCCGTGACGCATCCCGCGGCACCCTGCCATTAATGACGTCATCCGCCGGGCTCTTGCCAGCGTCAGAGTGCCAGCTGTTCTGGGGCCTACTGGACTGGCGCGAGACGACGGCAAGAGGCCGGATGGGATGACGCTCATTCCTTGGAAAAACGGGCGCTCGCTGGTGTGGGACGCTACGTGCGTAGACACGCTGGCACAATCTCACGTTCAAGCGACCGCCCGCTTCGCGGAGGCGAACAAGAGGCGCAAGTATACGGGCTTAGGATAAAGCACATTATATATATATATATATATATATATATATATATATATATATATATATATATATATATATATATATATATATATATATATATATATGTGCCTTTTGGTAAGGAGTCTCTCGGGCCGTGGGGGCCGGAATCGCGGCGACTGTTTAAAGAGATTTCGTCGCGCCTGGTCGATGCGTCAGGCTGGTGCCTATTTCGGGCAGCGAATGAGTCTCGCTATTCAGCGAGGTAATGCTGCCAGCCTTCTAGGGACCTTACCGGCCAACGGCAGCGATTTGGCTTCGATTTTCTATTTAAATTATTAGTTATTTTCTTCTTCAATTCTTTTTTTTATTTATATATTGTGATAACACATCATGCTTTATGACCAGATTCAGTAAAAAATAAAAAAAATGTTCAGTCACTTAACTATCATAGACAATTAATTCAACTTATTACGATAATTATAAGCATCCACTCGAACTTAACCAAATGATAATATGTTTCAGGTTATTATAAACTACTTTTTATTACAATGTTTTTTTTTATTTGAAGACAATGAACAGAAATACCAACTTTCGTAAGTTTCGTAGCGTAACTTTTGTGGCAAATTGACTAACAAGTTAGTCTAGCAAGTTACTGAACTTGCCAAGAGCTGTATTAAAATGGTATTATTTATCATATAATATCGAGTTTTAGTATACGAAATAGAGTTAAAATCATGGTAAGTATATTAAGTTTGCCGTGTTGTTTTTTACCATGGCTTTGTTTCTACTCTATTACTTAACCGAATTATTGGTTTTGGTACTCGTTAGACGCGACACTTCATGCTCTCTATTTTGTTACCATGTAACTTTTCTGTAGGATGCACCGTATGTAAGTTACGAGTGAGAAATCAAGAAAAGTCCAAAAATTCTTCTTTTTCCTAAAATGTTCTTCTTCCTAATTCACACTTTCAGATAATTATTTGGTGATACTAAAGCTGATACAACTTTACTCTCTAATATTAAAATCTAACATTGAGGCATTGGAAATTATGAGTAAATGGAAACGCTAATTGCAGAAAACAGTGTACTTGACTGAATTCGACCAATTTCGTATTCAGTAGGGGAGACCGGGTACAAAAGTAACACTTTGTACTTTTACTTTGATTTCTGGATGGGTGTTGCCATTAAAATAATATAATTATATAAAAGTTCAGTTTATGTTTTTTACTGTAGCAACTCGATTTATCACATTAAAATGTGTTTTGTATGAATTACAGAAATTTAAAAAAATATCGTTCCTTGTTACTTTTGACCACGTAGGCAGGTCGAAAGTAACACGTTGTGGGTCGAAAGTAACAAGACAAAGGGGTTGATAATTAATACAATATTATACATGGTAAATCAACAAATTATTTATTTAAATTCTTTATGCTAATAACACAAATTAACTTTCGTATTTTAAATGTTCAAAAACTATAAATGTTAAGATAATAACAAATCAATAAAATTGAAACTTGTTGCCCGCGACAGACTTGTTGCTTGAGGACATCTTAAAGACAGGCTCGGGTGCCGTTTTAAAAAACCAGTCAACCATTCCTTACCAGCCATTTGAGTATCGTGCCACTTTGTAGGAAATAGTTTTTCATTTTAAGCGCTAACTCGTATGCCAGTTTACGTACTTCAGTTGGGGATAACCCAAAATAAACTGCAGAGCATTCGATTAAATAGTCGTGTAGATTAATTTCTTCGTTGTTGGTAAAAACACGGTTGACGCAACGGTAGCCCATAACTGCGGTAGTATTTCCTGCTTTTAATTTTTTTATAAATCTGCATAATGTTACATGACAAACATTATATTTTTTTGCCAGGCCTCTAATTGTTGCAGCATCTTTAAAATACTCTTCAGCCGCTTTTTTATACACTTCCGTGTCGGTAGTTCCTCGTTCAGTTGTTCTTATGCGTTGTCGAGGCATTCTGTTAAAAAAAATATGAAATATGAAATATATGATAAATAATTAAATCACCACGAGGACAAAAGTAACATGTTACTTTTGTACCCATAGGGTTATGTTACTTTTGTACCCATCCACATTTTTGTCAAAACGTGCAACATAACCTTAAATGGGAACGTACTACACAAAAATGAATTTACGCAATGTACAATCACTTTAATACAGTATAGACATGCAAACATTCAGATTACTATCCTGCTTTTAAGACTATCAAAACATTGAATAAGAAAACGTAAAAAAACTTACTTTTGGTTTGTAAATTCACGTAGCGTTCTGTCACACAACCAAACAGCGCGTGGCGTACGCGGCGACTAAATGCAATTGAGGGGGGCGCTCCCGGCTATCGCCTGACAGCAGCAAAGCGGTGTTCGCCCATTGGATAAATCTAGAGAGCATTTGTTACTTTCGACCCGCCGTTACTTTTGTACCCGGTCTCCCCTATACTCAAAATTTCATTTTCTACAACACACTTACATAAAAAATTATCTAAGAGTGCCGATTTCTAAGCTGGAGACGTTTAAAATCCACTATATTCCAAGAAAGTGTTATTTACAATGTTGGGGAAAAACTTCGTTATTTGGCCATGGTTTTTTTTATATTGCTAGCCCGAACTTTAAAGTTTGGTACTCGTTAGATGTAAAATATGATGTTCTCTAATTTGTCGGAAAGTGACGTTTCGCTAGGATGCACCATAATTATAAATCTGTGGTTGCACCCATATCTAAGAGATAAAAGCATAAAAACTACTGCACCACCATTTGCACCGTACACCCTAGTTTTGAACCTCTAATGACTGGCCTATTTGAAGACGTTTTCATTTTGAGCATCGCCAATTTGCCATAATGCATTGCTAACAAGGCAACCGCAAGCCGAGAAGATTTTCCTTGATTGTAATATAGAAGACAAGGTAATATCAAAAATATCTTCATTGCTTACGGGTAGAAATCTAAATAGGATGTATCAGTTTGTCTGGTCGTTTTTCCGAGACCTTAGCAATCGTTTGGGTCGTGAATGTACTTTACAATCACCTAAATACAATACTAGCACAAACTGTGTCCGAAATCCTAAACTTTTCATAGCGTACAGTACAGTACAATTGACAGCAAATCAACTTTTACACGCGTGCCCACTATCGCACCTTATTTCTTTTATTTATTTCCAATACAATTTGTAGCACAATGACAACTTTTGCAAATCTTCAGCCGTTATTACGATCACGCAATTACCTACGTTTATTTAATTATCTACGCACGGATTTACATGAAACCTGGCTTACAGACAGACAAAGACCTAACATAGCATAAATTGATATCCCGGTAATGCGTTCCCGTGGGATAATATTTATTTTAAGTTTAAAATAGATGGCGTTGTGCGAGCGAACGTTGTGTTTTAAAAATAGATGGCGTTGTGCAAGAATCATATAAACGGTACGCGGTACGAAGTTCGCCGGGACAGCTAGTAAATAATAATATATCGCGCGATGTCTTGTTCTAAATCCAACCGCAGTCGTGTGTGGACGTGGGTTGTATGTTGGATATTGTGTGGAGAAAATATCGCATATACTAACGTCGTCGTCTGTGACGGCTATAAATGTAAGGTTCCAATGCCATCTATTCCAATAAAAATCTCTGATATCAAAACAAAGGTAAAAAGATATTTTACATTCGCAGAACCAAGAAAAAGAATGTTGAAAATAAATTACCTACGTCTTCATAAATGCGTCAAACCTCAAACCCTAGGTTATATACAATGTATAATAGGGGTTAAAGTATGAAATTGCCGTTTTATTGCAATAGGTTCTTTGAATTGACATAGAATCTTCATGGTTTGAGGTTTTCGAATGAAACTTTTTTCAAATGGTTTCTATGATGTTCTTTTTTAAAAAAAATTGAAACATTTGAATATCGACTTTCAATTGTTTTTGTTATTCAATTTAGACAAGAAAGATGGATACTGCGAAAATTCGAGTGATTTTTGAATACGAGTTCCGACGCGGAACTAACGCGGCAGAAACAGCCCGCAATATCAATGCTGCGTTTGGAGAGGGGTCTACTAATGAACGCACCGTGCGATTTTGGTTTAAACGCTTTCGTGATGGAAATTTCGACTTAAAGAACGAGCCACGAGGAAGACCGCCCACACAGGTGAATAACGATGAATTAAGAGAGATAGTGGAAGCCGACCCTAGTCAAACTACCCAGGAATTAGCGGCATGGTTTAACGTTACCTTACCCACAATATTGACTCACTTGCGTCAAATCAATAAAATAAAAAAATACGAAAAATGGGTGCCTCATAATCACTCGAACTTTCGCAGTATCCATCTTTCTTGTCTAAATTGAATAACAAAAACAATTGAAAGTCGATATTCAAATGTTTCACATTTTTTAAAAAAAGAACATCATAGAAACCATTTGAAAAAAGTTTCATTCGAAAACCTCAAACCATGAAGATTCTATGTCAATTCAAAGAACCTATTGCAATAAAACGGCAATTTCATATAATACATACAAGTGTTGCCAACACATAACAACGCGCCTACTACGGGTACGCGAAGTTTTGTTTTTTTTTTTGTCTCCGTCGTAAAAATTATAATCGGTATCGGGCGGATGGACGGACAGGTAGGCGTACAGATAGTAAACCAGTCGTTAGCCACCCTTCGTGTACGGAACCCTAAAAACTAAACATACGAAGAGACATGTTCATTATTTTTTATTTGTAATACCTTATCGGCTAAAGCGTTTTGTTTAGTTATTGTTAGCGATGCAAACATGAATATCATGTTTTTTTAATACATGGTGGTGGCGATAAAGAGCCGCGCGCGCACGTAGGGCTCATGTTAGACCTTTTTACGATTGATGGCGGCGATACGCATCCCCGCTTCCCCTCACTCCTATAACGTGTGCGGTCGCGGCACTATTGGTCACCACTATGTATTTAAAAAAAACATGATATTCATGTTATAACAAATACGGGAAGTTTGCATCGCTAACCGTTATTTAATTATATTTTTTGAAAGATGAGTTGATTGTTAGAACCTTTTTAAGAGTGCCACTATATGATGCTGCTTTATTACTAACCCAGCGGTATCTTTAATTATGTCTATCCATTAGTTTTACGTTGAAAAATGTTGTATTGGCAATTTATTGACAAATTATTATTTATTTTATTTATGGCAAATTTCTTGATATATTTTCGTTATACGGCCATTTTTTCTGTGTTCCACTGCTGGTCTAAGGTTACCTTTTGACAAAAAAATAAGTAAACGGTCACATATTTTTTTTACTTTTGTAGAAGAAAATTATACTCGTTCCACTTCAGTTCAACGATGATTTATTATTTACTTCACACGTTCACGTCTCACAAATCTCTTGCTCGCACTTCACGCTCGCCGAGTAGAGGCAAGTGTTGGCAAGCGCGAGAGTCAAGAGGCAACGCTCGTGTCGACTCGTGAGCGCTCGCGTCGCACCATCGCTACCGCTTTTGTCGGTGTTTTATATAGGAATTCGAAAAAAGTGTATAAGATAAAAGTTGTACAAAAATTTATTAGCTTTCATTGCGTAGAATATATTTTTCACTTCTCATGCTCTAAAAGTTCGTCTTTATGTCGTGCGTAGGCGACATAAAGTCGCTTTTTATGCTCTAGAGCATAAAGTAAAATCTTCGTCGAAGACCAAGGCAATCGCTGCAACAGCCACACGAACATCTTTAACTTCATACAACAACCTCTTTATTTTATTTCGTTTCGTTCGTATTCTAAGACCAAGGCAAAGATACCAACAGCCAAAGTACACAATAAAACTTCATGAAATAAACTTATAATTTGTATTTCGTCTCATTTATTATTTTTTATATTTGTTTATTTTTCAATTTAGTAGATCAGTATAGTATTTAAGCCATAACAACAACTTATCATAGTTATAAAAAGAAAATGTTTTTATAACTGAGCAGTATGTAACGACCTTAAGTCAGGTGTCACGTCCCTACAGAAAAAAAAAAGAAAAAAAAGTTAATTGGCGGGAACCATAATTATTTTACATGTTGCTGTTTCATTTCCTCGCAATTGAAGTGAAAAGTAGAGTGTACAACTCGTCCATAAAACCCATTTTACACTCGACTTTATATCTATCCTCGCTCGCAAGCTCGCTCGGATGGATAAACGTCTCGAGTAAAATGGTGCGTTTTATGCACTTGTTGTACAATCTACTATACTATGCATTTTTAAAGATTAGCGAAAAACTCAAAAAAGGAACTTTTATCGCCACCTCCACGCCGGCTCACCTTCTAGACGCGCGGACTTTTAGTATGTTTACACCCTAAGCACACTGAATAACTTTCTAAAGAAATCACATAGGTCCCAGCTAACGCACTCTACAACTCCTTTGTTAAGTGGACTAACCGTTGCCGCAGCGACTTTCTTAACCTGCATCCTGATAAACGATTCGGCAGCAGCTGAGATAGCTAACCGAGGCGTGACTAGGGCTACCACTCGCCTCAGCATCACTCGCCAAGCGCCTCATCTGAACGTGAAGTGCTACCATCAGAGTTTAAATATTAATCCACTTTCATAAAAAAGTACAATAAAGGCGTTCTTAATAGTTCACAACTTTTGCATCCGATCTACTCGGTTGCTCAGAACAGATTGCCCCCCCCCCCCCCCCCCCCCCCCACCCACTCTCCGTCCACCCGCGTTCCAAACCGAGTAAATTTTTCCTTTTTCGCTGTTGGCGTTAGAAAAAAGTCGATACGAATATGATACGATGTAGTCAAATGAACTGCGTAGTGTAAACGTGACACTACGATACCAATTCGACACCGATAAACCTAACTGTGAACGAGAAATAAGTTTCTTTGTTCGCTTCAATAAGTGTGATAAAAAATAAGTGTGATATTAATTGTGCATGGTGCGATTTCATGTATGAAGATTTGTAACAGTTATCAAGGTCAATATGCTACTAATTATTTAAGAAATTAGTATAGCTTAGTGATTAGTGCGATAACGACATCGTGCTATCAAATTCTCTCCAAAAGATTAAAATAATACAAAGAATAAGATTTCTTTAAAGTTTTTTTTTCTAACTTGCTCTTTCATAAAATCGGTAATGTATTCAAGTGTGAAAATTTTTGAGAACCGACCTAGCATAAGTATAGCTCCCACTACTGGGCCCTGATTAAAAAAATCACATTCTTGCTATAAGTATACGTAATGTTATATCTGCACAGAACCTTACGCGCGCGAGTCTTACTCGCACTTGGCCGATGTTTGATGTGTCGGCGGTTGACCCTCTGTACTTGCTCATTTCCACTGTCTGTATCTCTAGTCATGTGTAAGTTAACCTTTGCGGTCGTCGTCGTGCTAAGCAATTCTATTAAGGATTATTATTACTGATTCTGCAGATTCAACGCCCTAGTGTGCTGTCGGCATGTGCTTAGTAAAACTCTAGGTATAATCATTGGCGTATAGTGGAAACTGCAGATAGGTTTACCTTCTACGGCACGTTTACTCTACAACGTAGGTAATTCGGAAAGGTCCAGTAGAACAGGGATCAACAATTAGTTTATTTGGAAGACCATTTTTGGAAACAATTTTCATTGACTGCCCGCGGTCCGTCTGATAAGCGATTACTAAAAAAAGATTGTAACGGTGTTAAACTTTTTACATTATTTTTAGGGTTCCGTACCCAGAGGGTAAGGGACCTTATTACTAAGACTCCACTGCCCGTCCGCCAGTCTGTCACCAGGCTGTATCTCATGAACCGTGATAGCTAGACAATGTATTTCTGTTGCCACTAAAACAACATAATTATACTAAAAACAGAATAAAATAACTATATATATAATTAGGGCTCCCACACAACAAACGTTATGTTTTGCCGTTTTTTGCTCAATATTAATAACGGTAACAGGTAGACGCTCCAAATATTCCCAAAATATTTAGTTGTATATTCACTTTAAAATTAAATAATTAAATTGAAAGAAAATTAATATTTGAGGGGCCCATTCAACAGATGTGATTTTTATGCCGTTTAGCGCTCAATATTAGTAACGGCAACAGGTAGACGCTTAAAATATTCAAATATTGTATAGATATTGGTACGGAATCCTTCGTGCGCGAGTCCGACTCGCACTTGACCAGTTTTTTTTTTTTTTTTTTTTTTTTTTATTTTTTTTATTCTGTTCTATCATTTATAAACACAAAATTTTAAATTACGTCACCAATTCCAGATTTCTTTTGCGTTTTCCTAACCTAGGCCATCTCTTACAATCATATGCATTTTTATTAATGTACCTACATCAAGAAGAACCCTTTCAAGGTAATTCTAGTCATCAATACAAACAACTGTTATATTGGAACCAACACTGCTATCGCACAACATCGGCTGTTCCATCATAAACTTCAAAGTAAACTAGCGAATATACGAATTAAGGATAAAACACACCAACGCGGTACGGCGGTGGTGACGGTCTGCGGTAGCGTTCCGCGTTCCACTAGTGATGTTATACGCTAAAGTAAATGGTAAATGTACCATATGATTGGTACGTTAACCAAAATTCATGTTTGTACTACGAACCATAATACTTAGATTATGGCACGCAAGGATACCGTAATTTCATGAGTAAGGAATCACACCTACATAATGTCGTTGTTTCATTAACATAACATCAACATCAACACGATATTTTCGGGCATACTGCTCGCACTAATATTTATCGCTAACAAGCACTAGAGGTCTAAGTTGCGAGAGTCCGGTCCGCCCCGGGCTCTCAAATAGATTGCGATATTAGCATTATTGAAGGACACATCATGAGGAAACCTGAGGGCCTGAGGTGTGTGAACAAAAAATTTGTATTATTAGATATATTTAATATTACTAATAAGAATATATCGAGAATTATTTCTGCTGTTTCGGACATAATATCATAATATTACCGTAACCATAGCACCATAGCAAGTGCCACAGATTAAGGTAACCTAACCTAACCTAACCTTCAATGACTAAATATTAAGAAAAAATATAGGTTAACTCAAAGAAAATAAAATATTTAAATTGAAAATTTGTCCATCTAGGACCAACTTATATAGGTATTTATTTCAGGGCGGGATTCGACTAAAGAAACAGAGAAAGAGTATGCGACGAAAAGAGAAAAAGTAATTGTAATAAAAAGTAGTTGTGGTAGGTGAGGAGGACACAAAATACTTTGACGAGTAGGTATACTTGTTTAGGCCAGATGGTTTTCTTCGAAAACTAACAGAATTAGGAGATAAGATTAATGTGTAGAAGGGGAGGCCTCTGCCCACCTGTGGAGCAAGCTAATTAAACATACATTTTTGAAATTTTGTACGAAAAAGGTTTCGCATATAAAAATGTTGGGCAACTTTCTGATTTCTCCTGTTACATAGACTCAGGTAGATATTTGGCCACGGTAACGTGTTTTTTTTTAATAACGATAAATTAATCACTAGATCCACTTTGACAATTTATCATCCAACGGTTACCGCCGGTTTCTGAATTCAGATTTTCACTAAGCAAATACTTAAGTATCGTTCTGTCCCTTTAGCTTTTCCAATTTTTCTATGCTATATTTTTACCTGCGGTACCTTATTTTCAGTTGTTAACATCTCTAGAACTTTAATTCTTAAGATTCCGATTTTTAAAAGTTACGATTAGGTTGAGTTATGAAGAGGCCTCAAAAGTGACAAAAAACGATATTCCAAGCAAAGCTCTGGCAACAAGAAACAAATTATCGCTGCGGTAGCGGTCAGAACGCGTTTGGCGTTGATGTGAATACGTCCATACACATACCTACTACTGCAGTAAATGGCCGCCACGTTGGTGGGTTTACACTTGTGTGTAAGCAATTTACAATGCTTACTACAAGCCTATTATAATATATTTAATACAAACTCATTTTCCACTGAAGAGTTGAAATGTAAACATGTGTCGTTCTTAGGGTTTCGTAGTCGACAAGGAACTCTTTATAGTTTCGCCATGTCCGTCCGTCTGTCTGTCTGTCTTTTTGTCTGTCCGCAACCTAGCTCCGAGACAATTAGTACTAGAAAACTGAAATTTGGCATAGACATACATATTAATCATGCCGTCAATATGGTAGAATAAAATCTTAAAAAATGTGTTATGTTAGGGTACGTCCCCTACACCTAAATTAGGGATGTAATTTTTTTCTCGCCTGCACAATAGTGTGTAGTATCGTTAGATTTGTCGTTTAAATGTAATTTTCTGAAGAATTTTCCATTAAAAATTACTTCGAGGAAGTTGTTAGCTCTGTAAAACTGGTAAAAAACCCCTCCTTCTACGGAATCCCATACTGCGCGTGGCCCGACACGCACTTGGCTGGTTTTTCATTGCCTTTCGGCCGCTACAATCGTCTCAGCATCGTTCAATTTGTCTAGAACTGAAATTAAACCTTTCCGCTGCCATGTTGCATATGGCAGCGGAAAGGTTTAATTTCAGTTCTAGACAAATTGAACTCTACAAGTCTAAAGAGCTTTTCATGTGCGAACGCCGATATTGATAGTGAATTTATTGCACACGCGTCAAGACTTGGCGTCAAGATTTTATTCTACATTTTATAACAATTTTTTTATATGCAGATAAATTGCGATGCGATGATAGGTATGAGAAACGTGTGAAAGACCGTCGACGGCATGTAAGCCATAAGTAGCTGGGCGAGAGTTACACTCGTTTTTAAGGTTCCGTAGTCAACAAGGAATATGACTTTCGCCATATCCGGCCGTCTGACTGTCTGTCTGCTCGTCTGTCTGTCAGTCTGTCCACGGCCTAGCTCAGAAATTATCCTTTCTTTCCACTATACCAGATTCCCAAAATACCAGATTCCCAAAATACCTGATGACCAAAATACCAGATTCCCACAATACCATAAGATTATAAATAGGTACCAGTGAGCTGAAATTTGGCATAGATTTTTAGGGTTATTTTATTTTTACATCTAAATGGGCATTGTCCTAGATATTGACAGTTGTTACAAATTAAACGGCATCTTAAGCACCTTAAAGGTATAACCTCAGTAAATATAATGCTACAACCTCAGCTACAACCGTAAATGAATTCCAATCGTCTAACTGTTAAATTCCACATACTAAAAGTTAGGATTCCGACAGGAATTAGTGCGCATAATTAGGCTGCTGTATACCCCAAAGACACAAGATGTAAGTCTGGGAACACACCTACTTACTGAGCTTGACACCATTAGACATAGGCTGAGAGGGTCATACGCAGAGCGACGACCCAACTGAACTTGGCGTGACTAGCCTTCGCGGAGCCCAGACTTGGCATTGCGACGAGGGCAGTCCTTCCAGTAGAGTACCTATCGCGAAACAACCAATACTCTGAACTGAAAGGTACCTGCAGTCGGAAACCTTTATAAATGATCATTTATAATTTCATTGCAAAATCGTGACACTCGTAAAGTCCGTAACTGCGTAGTAGAGCATACTTGCTTGATATAATATCGAATCTGCAAAAACTGTGATGCTATCCAGATTAAATCAGAATGGTTATCTCCGACGTGAATTCACCCCTTGTGCAACATAGACTCTCCTAAATTACCCCATCCAGCCACTGCTATATCTGCTTTAGTGAGTTAGCTGACGTTTTTATGGTCTTACCTTCAGATTTTTTGAGCAGACAGGGTGCGTCGTTCCGCAGATGATATTTGTCATAAATTATGTCACTTTTAAGCTTTGCGTTGTAGTTAACGAATCATGAAATAGACATCATCACAATTAGTAAATAATCACAATCAGATAAAATTTCTTACAAAATTATCTGCTGCACGCTGGCCCTCAATATCTATTGAAAGGCGGTGTGGAATGCTAAGTTTAGGTTTAGGTATAATAGTTATCCTAATTTGGTACCATTAGCCCCATGGTTTCGACTTTAGAAATATAAACGGATAATCTTTATATTTCTAAATACGAAACCATTTTGACTTAAAATGAAAGAGACCGCAACCTGTGGCTAGCCGGTCATGACCGGCTATATGACAGAACATACAGATCCACTAAATGTTTTCCGTACAAATAAATCACGGATTCTGAATTAATAATAATGCACCTAAGGGTTACCGTGACGTCTGTATGTAGGCATAAAGCGATTGGTTTGAAATATACCCTCTGTATAGATCACGCTACGCAGTAATAGACTCGAGCTTCCACGATACTGTGCTGCTAACTTAGTGGTGTTCTAGTTACAGTTTTGTCACGCAATCTACAATAATTGAAAGCGGAAAATACACATTAGCAGGTGGTACGTTCTTGTTTCTTAATTTCTTTGGCCGTGAATCGTCCTCCAGATGTTTGAACCATTTACGCCTATACAATGATGATTTTCAAATTATCGCTGTCAACTTAAAATTTATACATATTTTGTAATATATCATAGTGGCACGCAGCCACGAGTGATTTTGCTAATGCTACATATCCCAAAAGTTGCGGCCGAAATGGTTAGTCGTAGATGATTTGTTACAAATAATTACACGGTTTGCCCTGAATTATAAAGACTAGTTTGATAACACATTTTCCGACTTACCATTCTGAAAAGTTACGATGATAGTTTCGAACTTTTATTTCGTAATCCAAATATATTTTTATTTTATTTAACAGATATCCACAGCAATGCAATTACAGTAAACAATAGGTTCTTAATAATTTTTACATGCAGCCAATGATGGACTTTACCATGTAGATTAGATTAGATTATAATTTATATTTAACTTGTTTTCACTAATTCTAAAAATGTATCCAATCGGATACACTAGTATTGAATCTAGGTACATGGAGAATATTCTCGGCCATCCAAGGGCAGAAAAAAGTGACGTGCCCTAGAGGAGGCCCGTGCCCAGCAGTGAACGAATACGGGCTAATTGATTGATTGAGGAGTTAACTTTTTTATGTTGAAAGTAGGTATTTCTAAATATAAGTGAAAAACAACAATGCGAAAGAATTACGGTTGTTAGGTTAGCTAGGTTGTGTGTCTGTGTGTGTGCGTGTGTGTGCATGTGTGTGCGTGTGTGTGCGTGTGTGTGTGTGTGTGTGCGTGCGTGCGTGCTATTTATAAGATAAGATAAGAATATTCTTATCTTATCTTATAAATAGTTCAGGAATCGAGTCACGCAGTTTTTTTCCGAGCTCTCCCCGAAATACGAAGACAATTTTTTTCTACGAATTTATTACAAATGTATAGTTTTCAGATTTTTCCCTGTCCTTATAGTATAAGACGATATTATTTGTCTCATTTCATAGTTCTAGATCAACGGAAAGTACCCTATAAATTTTTATTGGCATAACTGCCGTACATATCTTTTTTTAAGTTAACTTAAAAGTTTGATTTTTTTCACAGCTTCAAGGGGCTGTAGACCTGAGTATATGATTTTAATTTCAACTCTATACCTTAACGCGTTTCCGAGATGGACGGACGGACGGACGAACGGACTGAAGACAGAGTGAACCTAAGAGGGTTCCGTTTTTCTTTTGGGGTACGGAATCCTAATAACGGCGAAAACATACGTTTGTTGTATAAAGACCCCCCCCCTTAATTGTTATTATTTTTGAAATTTTATTATTTTTAGGTAATAATAATAACACATATTCTTTAAAAATTCCAACTGGCTACCTATTACGGTTCCAAAGATAGAGCCCTTTAAAGGTCGGACAGACGGATAGACAGACAGACAGACACCCTAAATATAGCTGATATTTTTTCGCGACTTCGGTTTTGGTTCTATAACAAAATAATGAGTGTAATAAGATCTCTCTCTCCAGGTATTGAAACCAACTAATGAATGTTCATGAAGCGAAAGAGGTCTGCGAGTCTGCCTACCCCTCCGCGAAAAATGCGTGAGTTTATGTATGTATGTATGTAGGTACTGTCTGATTTCTGAACGTATAAGCCAAACTTTCGGAGTTTCCGGGTTTCCACTTAAATTTAGAAACCGGCCAAGTGCGAGTCACACACACACAAAGGATTCTGTACCATTACCTACACAACATTGGAGTATTTCAAGCGTCTACCTGTTACCGTTATTAATAACGAGCAAAAAGCGATGAAAACGTTTGTTGTATGGGAGCCCCGCATAAATACTTATTTTATTCTGTTTTTAGTATTTGTTGTTACAGCGGCAACAGAAATACATCTGTGAAAATTTCAACTGTCTGGCTGTCACGGTTCATGAGATACAGACAGACAGACAAACAGACGGACAGTGGAGTCCTACTCTTTGGGTACCGAACCCGACCTAGGCGTTTTAAAATTACGGTAGAAAGGATTTGTTAGGATGTATAATTGTAGGAAATGCTTCGATTTGTTCACTATATGACCATAACTCGTTTTAACTCACTGCATAATGTCACCTATTATAAAACAAGCTTTTGGAATAGCGTTAGCAAAATCACACCATTAATGAAGAACGAAATATAACCTTGGAATATAGTACGTTCGTTGCAATGTCAAGACAATTGAATAGGATATGAAACTGTCAAAAAATCGATCACCTTCAAAAGATGCTAATCCGCAGAGTTTCCGCCGAAAGGCGCCGCGGCGGCTCGTTAACGTATAAACTCTGCCTCAGTTCAGAGCCGTACAGTTAGATTTGTGCGCTTGCGCCCTGATTATTGCGCGCGCGTTCAATAATCGGTTTTTATTACGTTTGACTACATTTTTTTTTCAAATTTGGAAACATGAAGGATTTAAACACAAACGGTAAGTCGTTTCAAGTTCTCGATTCAATACGTAGTACCTAAAACTTATATGGCTTTATATACCTAGCTCCTTATTTTTAAATCTCGTTAGATAATATTATATTTATTTTGATACTTCGATTGTATGTACTTACTTAGGTTAAATAAATCTACTTTCATATTTATTTCTGTGTGATAATATCATCCTTCAAGATGATTGTAAAAATTCAAAATCCTTAGATAATAAGTGTTAGCAAGGCGAAATAAAATTAAATAGCGTGCGCAGTCGCCTTAATGTATACACCGTGCCTGATACAGATCCTCTGGATGTAAATAAAAAGAAGAATCCTCAAAATACGTAAAAACTTTAGTAGTTTCCTGGTCCTAGTTCATTAATTGATACACCTAACCTTACTTTATATTTCTTGAAATTCGTCGTCCCTAAAAATATATATATCTAGGGTAAATAAATCAGGCATGGAGTAAACCCGTGTTTACTTCCTGGTCGACCAACTTTTTTTGCTCATAAAGGCCCCAAAAATAAAACTTACGACAACAGAACCATATAGTATTACCTAATAGTTTTCTTTATAGTTTCTGGTTTTGCTTCGTTTTTACCATAGTTGTTTATATGATTTCCGCGTGTACAGTAAAGAACAGTCATATTTGAAATTTAACTAAGCGCCCCTTTCACCATTCAAACTAAACTCGGTTGAGCGATAAAACTTAGCTAGAATCTCTTGGTACCTACGTGGTACCTACACATCGATTCATCTGCCTATTAACAGTATTATTTATAAAAAGTCGATCCTACTAAAACACTCTTAAAACGGAGTCAAATCCGGTTTATGAGAGTAAGTCCCGCTATAAACCGGTTTCAACTCGGTCTTAAGAGTGTTTTAGTGGAATCGCTTTTTTATTAATAAATACTGTAAGTTTATAACTGAGCCAAACTTTTGTAATACAATTGTTGTATTGTAGACTTTTTAAGTACGTAATTATAATATTTTCCTGGTGTGCAATATTCCATAAAATGTATCTGACTTGTTCTGCAACCGTCCATCCAATCGTGGGTGTTTATATCTCGGGCTTATCGCATCCAGAATATTCATGCCACTTTAAAAAAGTCATTGGTCCTTCTCGCTGGTTGTCTACCGACATCTCCAGAGGTTAGGTTAAATTTGGGTTACGTTCAGACACTGGTTAACCTTTGCCATTTACCTTATTCGTTAAGAATTATCATTACATTGCGCCATCTTCCCTACATTGCCTAACATTCGGTCTCTTTTCTACCCATATGTTTTTTCAATGTCTTTGTATTATTAAATTATTCCATTGAACATGATACTCGATCAATCAATCCTACAGGAAAAAACCGACCTCATGGCCCGATATACCTGACTACAAGGAAATGTAAACGTCCTAGTAGTTCGACAATCGGACAACGAAAACTTTGTGGAGTTCGATCAATCTCACCAACAGTAAATAAAAAAAATCGCTGTCCATCCGATCGATAGGACAAGCCGATCGGACCATAAGCAAACGGACATGAGCATGCGCCTTTTTAGTTATTAGATGGGTTTATCTTTAACAATTGCTACCCCTTTGACGACGATTAGGAATTAGGTTAATTTCCTATTAAAAATTAATTAATTTCCTTCATAAATTTATATGGGTCTTTGAGACATTCCAAGATAAGTCCCTTTATTACTAAGAGTGATCGTTGCTTAACCGACGCACCAATAGACCAGTCTTTATATCACTAAATGATTTTTTAAATTAAAGTAACTTGCTTACAAAATCTTATTAATTGCGTGATATGTCGTTAGTTTGCCTCAAGAAGACTCTTCAAATATGACCCAGAATCGACAAGCCCAGGCGCAAAAAAATAATGACAATGTTTTTCATTATAATGAGTAAAATATAAATATGTAATCTTTTTTAAGTTCTATGTCTATCATAGAAAATTTAAACAAAAACATGCGAAAAGACGGTCCTTTTAATTCATATCAATTTTATTAATTTATTTATTATGTTGTCAACGCCTCCAGTTTCCCGAATGAGTTCTATTACGTTGGTCAGCCATGTTTTGTGTCCAAAAAAATCCAGACAAAACTCGGTAGGTACTGAAAAAAAAGACCTTCGTGTTTAAGGATGGTAACCGCATACGCATAGATCTCCCTGTGGACTGTTCTGAGGAAAGCTGGATGCCTCGAGAAGGTTGTAAGACTAATCGCCCAGCCCTACAATAATAATTTAGCCCAATATGGTTGCCAACCAGATGCAGATAACGTTTACATGTTATAAATATAAGCAAAGCCCGAGTGCTGTCACTCACAGACAAACAGACGGACAGACAGACAGACAGACAGACGGACAGACAGACAGACGGACAGACGGACAGACGGATAGACTGACAGACAGACAGATGGACAGTGAAGTTTAAGTCATAGGGTCCCGTTTGGCACCCTTCGGGTACGGAAACCTAAAAAGCCTCAACAATACAACGTTCTTTGTTGAATTGTTTATATAGGTATACAGACTCAAGCAAGATAAAATTCGTCTTTAAAATTAATAAATAAATTGTTACAACAAAGACTTAATCCTAAATATACCACCAGTGGTTAAAATAGTTGGTTTTTAGGGTTCGGTACTCAAAGGATAACCCTATAGATTGTAAATGTTGTATAGATAATGCAGGGAACCCTTCGTGCGTAAGTGCGACTCGCACTTGGCCGGTTTTTCTTTTCATGGAAGACCGACTTAAACGTAAAAGTACTTTTTCAATTATTATTTTTTTCATAAATACATATACAGAATTTGTTTAAAATAAGTACACAGATTTAATGATTGCTTTTCAGGTTATTTTAAAATAATGTATTTATTAGCATTTAATTCTGTGATAAATAATGTTTTTAATAACCAATAACCAGGAAATATCCTGACTGCAAGATGTTTTAGCGAATTCCCAAAAATCTACTTTTTTGAGTTAAGCCAGTATTGCATTAAGCGTGCGAAATATAAAAACTTAATGTACTGCCGGAGTAAAAGTAAAAGGTACATAATGTACATAAAAAACAAAAGCTAGCCAAAGTTTGCGTCATTTCTTTTGATCTTTTGTACGTGCCTCGGTATACCATCAAAAAAATATTGAAAAAGTCTTAATAGTAATTAAGACTGTATTCCCAATATTATAGAGACCAGTTTTGACAAAATACTGCTTCTATAGAAACAGTGTTTTGCCATAACAAGCTCAGTGTTTTTTTATGTCAGGTAATAAGGTAAATGCAGTGTTTTGTTATAACAATCTCACGACGTTTTCCTATTTGCCAAGAAATAAAAGCGGGAATTCAGCGGGAAGATTCTAGATTTTCAATTACAGTCTAGTGTGACTTCATCGAGTTAAGTTCACGTCGTGACAAAAACATTCCAAAAATGAGCAAGGAACGCAATAAACTTATCATGAATTTAACCCGAATGAGGCAAGAATAATGTGTGAGTACTAGAACTGTTGGCGATTAATAGTTTTTAGCATAGGAACGTCCTTTTTATATAAACCTTTTTTGCACATATGTCTTCTTTGTAATACTGGTATTAAAAAAAAGTTGTCACGAAACCGCCTTTTAAATAACAACTACAGTGATTTTTTTAACTTTTAAATAGTTCTATTGCCAGTGAAACGAGTGAAAATAATTTTAATTTTCCCGGGGATGCATTACCCTATGAATAAGTGTTAACCAGTAAACTTATTTTGTGCTCAACTTCAGCTGATGAATCTTTGACTCGTAACGTACTTTTTAAGTATTTTTTGGTAGTTGTGAATAAAAATAATATTAGTTTTGGAACCTGTTGCGTTATTCCAAGTGTTTGCACAAGACACTGCATAATTATGTAGTTGCACTGTTTTGTGAAATCAATTTTATTATTCTGCTTAGCTGGAACTTCACGTCATGACATAACACGTTTTATGCTGTAAATTCAATAAATAATACATATTTTTTTATTTCTTGTTACGGCATAATTATGTGTACTATTATTATACACATTTATGCCTAATTATCGTAACAAAAAGTTTTTTGCGTTTTCTGGAAAATGCCTGTTTTCAAATTACAGTGTTTTATCATGACACGGCACTTCATTGCGCTTCGTTGTCATCTTGCCATGACCTTGATTATGGCTGCGCCCAATTAAATAGCCCATATTAAAATACGCACCAGAAAAAAATTTACAAGCTATTCTACGAATTGACAAAAAACGCAAGAGGCAAATATTTAACGAGGAGTTAACGACTCTACTTAAATTACCGTAATTTGTCCTTTCGTTCTATTTAAATGGCTCAGTTCTGAGGTTATACAAACAATCAACCAAATAATACAAGTAGGTAGTTGATTATTTCAATCTTTCGTGCCAGTACATACTTTGATTCGTTAGAGGAGAACGTAGTCCTCTCCATTACAGAAGCGTTACCGGACTGTTGTCAAAACCACATTTGGAGAGAGTAAAGGATTGGAAGAATAAGTTATATTGAGAAAATAAGTTATATCCACTTTTTGAAAAACCCATTTTTTAAGAAGATAATATATTATTTTTTGCATTGGGCCACATTATTGAACCACTTGAGGTTGGGCTTCATTCTATATTCAGGCATTTCTTCAAAGTAGCTAGATACATAAGTACTTAATAATTAAATCACTTGTTACCAACCTGGCAAAGTCGAATAGGTTTTATAAAGTTCCATAAAAGTACGATAATAGAGGAAGTTGCCGGACAATAAAACTCGACGAACTCGATGATAGAGTGCACGCATGTAAAGTTTGATAAATTGCAAATTGTTAAATGCATTTCTGCTACTTAGAGGAAACGCATTCAAGTCGTGGCCCTAAGTTCTAGGTCCTCAAAATAGCTAATACCACTATGGAGATAATATTTAAGCTCCGGGTCGCACCTTAGCAAACTATAAAATATGTAACGTCAACGTGAAACTGTGCCTGTCCCTTGTATTAAAATATTGGTAGGTATGGTCACGCAGACCAGTGCAGTGCACGATTTGCACTCGCGCGCTCGGTGAGACATACCATAAAACAAAGGGCTTTTTATTTTTTAAATAACAGTGCACAAAACGAGTGCGAAGTAAGTGAACTTTTTTAGGTGTTTTCATTACATTACCGCTGCAAGATGCTTTTCTCCATGCGAACTTGAAGAGGTAGTAGAGTAAAGATATTTGTAAAAATCGACGTTTATCGAATGTTTTAAGGAATCGTCTTATAACTAAGACAGTTACGTTCTTATTTATAAAAACACGATTCCTTAAAACACTCTATAAACTCCGTATAAACAGTCTGTGCTAGAGACCTTACAAGCGAAAGATATGTTTTTGCAATATTTTTATATGGAGTTTTTTAGATTTTTCAGCAGAAGTTTACACCACTATTTATGAATCGTTCCCTCTTAACTATGTCTTTTCATTTCAGGCGGTGTGATCCTAGAGAAGGAGCTGGATAGAAGACGGGCGGTGCCCGTAATGTACGTCCGAGGCTCCCACTATGATGTCGGTTTTGATGTGGTAAGATACGACTCCGTTGTTCTCATCGGCCTACATTTTTAGTAGATATTCATTTTATCAACATAAATGTCGCAACGTAACAGCAAAATTTAACCAAAGCGCTATCTGATATTAAAAATCTCTCTTGCCATGGCAAAACGACGCGACGTTTGCCAGGTCAGCTGGTAATATTATAATCTTCTAGCATACCTTCGCCACACTTTCAATCCCATCTAAACATCAATTTCGAACATCCATTTGTCTTCATGTACGATTTTTTATCGGCATGTTGCCTCTCTATTCGATGCGTCTCTTTCTCACGAATCGTGGCTAGCATCTACTGCTGGGTACAGAAACCTGTTGTGCGTTTAGAACGAACCTTCACTAGGACCTTCAGAATGACCCGTCACTAGGCGTATTTATCGTTGAAATTGTGTCAGAATTATTACCCGATTAGCTAAACCCGCCTTCTCATTCCAGGGGCGTACTTTTGGCTCTCTAATCAAGAGCTTCCTGGTGTCCTGCGACCGGCTGCGTGACTTCGAGAAGGAGTACAAGACGGAGGCCGGGCAGGAGGCCTACAATGCGACCTTGGCGAACATGCGTAAGCGGTTCCCCTTCTATGTGAAGGAGATCCAAGGGGTGGCCGACGGGGCTAGAGTGCCTTTCTACCAGGTCAGTGACAGCACAAATGTTACTAGTATTAGGGGTTAAAGTATGAAATTGCCGTTTTATTGCAATAGGTTCTTTGAATTGACATAGAATCTTCATGGTTTGAGATTTTCGAAAGAAACTTTTTTCAAATGGTTTCTATGATGTTCTTTTTTAAAAAAATGTGAACATTTGAATATCAACTTTCAATTGTTTTTGTTATTCAATTTAGACAAGAAAGATGGATACTTTATAAGGCACACATTTTTCGTATTTTTTTATTTTATTGATTTGACGCAAGTGAGTCAATATTGTGGGTAAGGTAACGTTAAACCATGCCGCTAATTCCTGGGTAGTTTGACTAGGGTCGGCTTCCACTGTCTCTCTTAATTCATCGTTATTCACCTGTGTGGGCGGTCTTCCTCGTGGCTCGTTCTTTAAGTCGAAATTTCCATCACGAAAGCGTTTAAACCAAAATCGCACGGTGCGTTCATTAGTAGACCCCTCTCCAAACGCAGCATTGATATTGCGGGCTGTTTCTGCCGCGTTAGTTCCGCGTCGGAACTCGTATTCAAAAATCACTCGAATTTTCGCAGTATCCATCTTTCTTGTCTAAATTGAATAACAAAAACAATTGAAAGTCGATATTCAAATGTTTCACATTTTTTAAAAAAAGAACATCATAGAAACCATTTGAAAAAAGTTTCATTCGAAAACCTCAAACCATGAAGATTCTATGTCAATTCAAAGAACCTATTGCAATAAAACGGCAATTTCATACTTTAACCCCTATTATTAAAACTTCCGTAAGCACTACCCACTAATAACTTAATGCCAGTTCCACAAAAAAAACATGAATCAAATAAACACATATTTAAGTAACACAATATTTTTTAGTCAGGTAAGTAATCCGGGATCAAGTTAATAATGTTAGTGGGACGTAATTACGTTTTAGTAGGCTCTATGATAAAGTGGTAACGTGCCCCACACTATTACTTCAAATTAGGTACGGTTTTTGTCTTTTTTTCATTCCATTGCCGTTTCAAGTTAATACTGCAACAAGAAGGAACATATTTTGTCAAAATTTGATTTTATTATACTTTATTGGAGAATCTTATTTAACGTATAATAACGTACTCTTTGCATTTACATGAAAACGTAGATGCTACGAATAGGTACGGATTTTAGGCTGTTACTAACACTGAATTTCAGCTAACTTTATTAAAAAAAAATGCAAACACTGATAAGCCACCTATAAATTACTACCTTTAATGACAGAATAGGCTTGCTTACATCTCTGACGAACGACAAAAAGATTATATCGCTCCAGTCACTGATTTAATTTATCATTGTAAAACAAGACATAAATCTGTTTTCATTGTTTGCTAAGTAATCTAGGATAATCAGTGGATAACTTACAATTAGGCTTTTGCAATGCTTACCAACAACAACCTATTTATAAAGCAATTAAATAATAACAATATTTGAACTTTACCTTGTCTTTTCAACTTGCCTGACTTTGTCTCACGAAGTTGTCATGGGACAACGCTTACGATGTAAAGACCACAGAATAATTTTACACACTTAATATAATTATTTAATATGTTTTTTTCTTAATATGTATCACATTCGATTACCAATATAAAGTACAAAGGACCTTCATAAAGTTTTAGTCACACACCTTCTTATATGTACCTATCACTTTTTGTTTTTCCTGCAAACAGAAGCCTTTTCGGCCAGCCATTAGACTGATTCTACCTGAGGATTCTACTTTGCAAAAGGTGCTGTACACATATATCTGTGCTGTAGTAGTTTATCTTATCTCGTACATATGGAACAAATGAAATATATAAAACCGGCCAAGTGCGAGTCAGACTCGCGCACGAAGGGTTCCGTACCATTATCTATACAACATTAGACATGTATTTAAATACTATGCATTTATCTAGTCATTAGGCTACTAATTTCATCTACTTTAAAGATATGGTTAAAAACCAAATCCAAAGCGTGCAATCAGGAGTAACTTGAGCGTTCTCCGCGTGTCACACGCTGCGCTCACTCGAACAATTGCTTGGATATTCGCAGTATGTACGTCTACTTATACCTATGTATAATAAATGTATTTAACGGTATTTTGTTAAAATTTCACCAAATTACTAGAATACTGCAATTATTCTAATAAAATTGAGCATAAATCGGCAATATGTTTTGGTTACACGGTTGCTCCCATTTTTGTATCGTGCTCTAATTATGTTTCGCTGATAGGTATATATCTAAACATATTCTGGTCCAAAATTGTATGTTACCGGATTCCTTATTAGCGTGTTAATATCCATAAAGGAATACTTAATGACTAAATGCAGTGAAAAATAATTTAAGATACCTAATGAATTTCTTAAGACAAAAAAAAACTGCTCAGTCACTTAACTATCATAGACAAATAATTCGACTTATTACGATTATTATAAGCATCGACTCTAACTTAACTAAATAATAATATGTTCCAGGTTGATGTGAACTACTTTTTACCAAAATATGATTGTTTGAGGGCAATGAACAGAAACGTAAACTTCGGTATTTTCGTAGCGTAACTTTCGTGGCAAATTGACTAACAAGTTAGTCTAACAAGCTACCGAACTTGCCAAAAAAGGTAAGGGCTTTATTAAAATTTATCATATAATATCTAGTTTTAGTATATGAAATAGAGTTAAAATCATGGTATATTAAGTTTGCCGTGTCGACTGTGCCCGTTTTTGACCATGGTTTTTTTTTCTACTCTATTAAGTGACCGAATTATTAAGTTTTGTTAGGTACTCGTTAGACGCCACACTTCATGCTCTTTAATTCGTGACTAAGTAACTTTCCATTAGGATGCACCGTATGTGAATAACGAGTGAGAAATCAAGAAAAATCCAAAAATTTCTTCTTTTTCCCAAAATCATCTCCTTCCTAATTCACACCTTCAGATAATAATTTGAAGGTACTTATGCTAATATAACTCTCTCTTATATTAAAATCTTACTATTGTGGCATTGTAAATTATGAGTAAATTCAAACGCCGATTGTAGGAAACGCCGACGCCGTTTGAGAGATTGCCAATTGCGATGAGTGTAATTGACCGAGTTCGACAAATGTGGTATTAAGTATAAATTTCATTCTCTACAACTTACATCTTATAAAAAATTCTTTAAGAGTGCCGATTTCCAAGATGACGTTTAAAATCCACTTTATTCCAGATATTTACAATGTTGGGGAAAAGCCTCCTTTTTTGGCCATGGTTTTTTTTTCTATATTCCTACACCGAACTTTTAACTTTTGGTTTGGTATGTTCATATTCTCATCTTCATGTTCTCTAATTTGTTAGAAAGTGACTTTTCGCTAGGATGCACCGTATAGGAGTTACGAGGGAGAAACCAAAAAAGTCTCAAATTTTCGAGGTATGGTAAAGTGTCAAAAGTTGTCGCGAGATATCTCGTGTTGTCATTTTTTACATTTACTTAGTTGCACCCATATTTACGAGATAAAAGCTTAGAAACTACCGCACCATCTTTTGCATCGTACACCCTAATTGAACCTGTAACGACAGGCCTATTTTTGCATTTTGGATAGCTTTGCTTTATTTTTATGTATAGAACTTATACTTAGATACATATTTGTGCAGAAAAACCAGACCTTGATTGAGGAAGTTTGTCTTCTTTGTCTTTTTTATAAGCCACGGCATATTTGGACTATTGAAAATTATGACTACTTTGTAGAAAAAGTTTCTGGGCCCCTCAATCATGTGCCCTTCACCTGTGCCCCATCATCATCATCATCATTGCCTATATAGCCTACCGAACCGTACCTATACACGCATCCTTGTTCCACCTACCCTATGTTACTAATATGTGGTTATAATCCTCAGCTGTTCCTGCTGCAGCTGGACGATATAATCGAGACTATAAACGAGAATCACGTCGTAAGGAATGACACTGGAGGCTGCTCTTCGATCGGCATCAACAATCCACAAGCGGTAGGTCTTTACGGTCTGTAATTGTTAAATCTGAGAAGTCTCTGAAGACATTGTTGAAGTGGTGAAGTCGAGATATCTTCACGATGCTTGTTTTCACCGTTGGCGTGTGGTATTACTAAATCAAATTCACAAATAAAAAACACATAAACATAACATAAACTCACGCCTGTATTCCGGAGGCGTCGGCAGCGACCAGAGAGTTACCTATATTCACAAATATAGGTAACATAAAAAACAAATTCTTGGGTACATGCCGGAATCGAACCCAGGTCCTCTCGATTGAGAGGCAAGCAAGCGTTCTACCAACGCTAACGCTAACTTATAGCAGAGTGGACGTACTGTCACGCAAAGCTTAATGACTTTTCAGATAAAAAAAAGATAACAGATCCTCAATGCGCTAAAATTATTAATTAAAATATATTCGTATTCAGTTGTCTATCACAATTTGATCACAATGGCTGATCGACACCGCACACCGCGGCGGATGGTCCGCTTAGAGTGGTAGGGCAATGATTCGAATAAGTCTACATAAATCAGGCTGAGTTGCACGCCTTGAGAATGTCCTACTTTGGCGTCAGTAGACCACCGTGGACTTATGAAAGATGACAGCTGATTTCTATTGTTTCGTATTTAAAGGTATTTATTTGTACAAAAATATGTGATCAATCAATCCTAAACATCTAGTATAACCATCAGTTGAGTTTATACATAAACGGCCTTATTTATAAAAACACAATACCTCTAAAGCACTCTTAAGAGGCAGTTTATACACAATACCTCTAAAGCACTCTTAAGAGGCAGTTTATTTAATCTGTAATTTCGCCTTTTCCTTGTAAAATCTCCACCACAGACAATTTTCATCGGCGTTTATCGAGTGTTTTAAGGAACCGTGTTTTTATAAATAAAAACGATAGAAAGCACATTTGGTAAGTGCTAGACAACAAGATGGTGGTTTGAACGGTCATGGTCGATGGTGGTCAGATGAACTAATAAGGTAGGTATTATTATTATTTTATAGTAGGTACAATTCCGAATGCATTACGGCCTTTTAATTAATGTAAGAAGGTAAACTTATTGTTTCGAAAAGAGTTGAGTGAGCACTCGTTAATGCTAAACCTTTACGCTATAATAGCAATTTTTCGGAAACAAGTGCATTGTAATATAGTTTTCTTACATTTATTACTTATTGAATTGTATGTAAGTGTCTCGATTTGGATGGATAGATCGATAGATAGATAGAGAACACTTTATTGCACAACCAGGAGAAAGAAGTACAAATTGGAATGTACTGCTAGAAATATTTTTTTCACACCGAGAGTCTAGAAGGGGAAATAGCTTTTTCTAATCAAGTACCTAATCATTATTAAAAATTGCTATATCCACATACTTTCCGTTTACTTTCAGAGCGTACTGGGCCATACAGAAGACGCGTTCTCCGAAACTCTAAACCACTTCTACATCCTGTCAGCTCACGTTATCCCAGATCCTGAAGATAAGGTGCACGGGGTGAGCAAAAACTCGTATTTTCTAATAAAAATCTGTCTGAATAAAAACTAACGCAGAAGACACTTAGCTATACCTACAAGCTATCTTTGTCGCAACTTTCACACGCCAACAAGTTCTAGTTACGAACTTTGTCGTGTCATACTCTCTGGTAGACAAACTAATCAAATCGTAATTTTAACTTTCAACAAATAATTGTTCATTAATTGTTCACTCATCATCATCATCAGCCATTTTACGCCCACTGCAGTACATAGGCCTTCCTCATGGTTTTCCAAGCCTCCCGGTCTTGTGCCGCCCGCATCCAGCGTCTCCCTGCCACCGTAACCAGGTCGTCAGACCATCTGGTGCGGGGCCTGCCCACGCTGCGTCGTGCGGTCCGCGGTCGCCAGGTCAGAACTTTTTCGCCCCAACGGCCATCAGTTCTCCTAGCTTTGTGCCCCGCCCACTGCCACTTCAACTGAGCAATTCTTCGAGCTGGTCGCGATGGGCCTCATAAGAAGGCTCAAGATCGCCCAACGAGCGATGGAGAGAGCTATGTTAGGAGTTTCATTGCGTGATCGAATCAGGAATGAGGAGATCCACAGAAGAACCGGAGTTACTAATATACGGAGTAAATAATATATAGAGATAGAGCCTTTCGCCAACAAACTGCAAGAGAAATTGTGTACTAATAAGGTTTTTATTTTAAATAAATAAAAGTATAAAAACAACTAATATTTCCAACGAAGTATTTCTTCCTACAAAATTCACTCTCAAAAACGGCCCCTTTCTTCTCGATTAGTCTGTACCAATGAAATGAGCGCAAGTCAATCTGTGGTTGGTCTATTCTGTGCGCCATGCGTGACGATGTGAACGTTGATTGGGCGATAGTAAATAACAGCTTAACTTATGAATGGTTTTATACAAAAACGTCAAATCTAGGTCGAGGTCCCTCGCAAGATGAAAGTCTGACGGTGGCAGGTGCATAGATATTTTGCCGGGTACTAATACTGAACTCGCTCCGATTGGTAACACAATTGACAAGCCCCGCCCGCTTTCCCACAATTGAACGTGGGGTCATTTCATGCGCTAGTTTTTAACTATCACTGACTGTTACCTCTTACAAGTACCGGTACATCATGATTTAAAGTTGTACTGCTGAGGAGCATACTCTCCAGCAAACCCAAATGAAAAGTAACTGTTTCCGCACCTCTACGGCACAAAAAAGCTTTAAAACCAGAAGCTCTTAACTTCGTAAACGCCAAACAAAATAATCTTCAAGCAATTAATAATTAATAAATTATTATTACTTTTTGCTTGAAGCTTTTTTACTGGTTTCACGTTTTATTATTTATAAAATTTTATGTGTTGTGGTATCTGAATAAACGTTTTTTCAATTTCAATGAATGTGAGTAACGCCTGTTAAAACATTAATAGCAATGTGTGGTATCTACCCATTGCGATGTAGTTTTTGGGAGTCCAACCAGTGTCTGTACATTTGTTTAAAGCTTATTTTGTGCTGAAGAGTTGCACGGAACAATTCCTTTTCATTTGGGTTTGCTAGGGAGTATGCTCCGCAGCAGTACAACTTTAAATCTGCTGTACTTGCAATTGGTAACAGTACATTTTTTAAGGTTGCTCCAATTATGCACAATTCCCAATGAACAATTATTGTTGAACGTTAAAATTACGGTTTGATCAGTTTGTCTGCCAGAGAGTATGGAACCCTTTCTCTGCTCCTGATTTTTTTTACACTTCCTTTTGACGTACCTATGTATTACATTATCTTGTTCCTACACAAGAAGTGTAGCTTGTTATTACAATTATCGGGTATTCTTGCATTCCGCAAAATATGATGCAAACCCTTTATTCGCATTAGTACCTAGGTACCATTACCAAGACCTACAGCCTAGTCAGCGCTCTAAAGCAACCGACTTGTTGGCCTAACAGTAAATAGCCTTATGAAAGTTCTCAAATGTTTCCCTTTCGGCTTGTATTTACTTGAATTTTCCGCTCCAACTCAGTCCCGTCTAACTACACGACTCCTAGTTTGGAACTGAGAAACATTGTATAGAACGTAGCTATTAGAATAAAGTTCAAGGGTAGAATAAATACTACGGCCTTATTCGGCTACAATACGGCTCCAGTCCTGGTCGAGAAAAAAACCTGCACCAAATGCAGAAAAAAAATATCATATCATCGAAAATAAAAATTACACAAATAGCCTGCGTCGAGTTAAAATTTTGAATATTAAAAAATATATATCAATAATTTAATACTTTCGCTGAAGTGAGAAGTTCAAACAAAGTACTTTAAAGTACCTATCTTCACACGCAATTTATTCAATTACATGTTTTGTATAAAGGTAGCTATTTTTAAGCAGCAATACTTTAGAACCTTCATCATCTTTTTACACCTCGAAGGAAGCAACTAACAACTGAATGTCCCCCGCAGGCCGTGGAGGAACGCTTCGCGTCCTTGTGCTACGCTGGCCAGATGCCCGGCTATACGATGGGCTTCAACAATAACGGTCTGGTATTCTCCATCAACACGCTCAGCCCAAGAGCTTTGAAGCCTGGCAACACACGTAAGTGCCTACGCTTTGTCGCTATCATTGACCTCTATGTGGCCACACTTAAAGGTCGATGGGTTATCTACAGTTATGTAGATTAGGTACGTAATCTTGACACCTGCGGAGCTTGTGGTTTTGACGGGAAATTGATATCACAGCTAGCAGGTACAGTGCGACTCTGTTGTCTTAATGCGTCAACGGACGATTCCATATGCCTACTAGGATATTATATTGCTAATGGTATTAAAAACCTACCCTAAACGGTAATAGACCTCATTGAGCAAATCTTTGTAGGTCTTTTGAAGGTAGCTGGTATTGGAATTTTATTAGATATGACGAAAGCTTACGACAAGGTACAACACAACATTCTATTAAATAAATTATAAGGGATAGCAGCCCGCGGATTAGCCTACAATTGGTTTGCTACTTAACTAAAAGACAGAGATCAAATTGTAGAAATTACAATTATAATTAAATTAATTTGAATTACGACAGCAGTAATATTGAAAACATAAGATCAGACACCAAAGTTATAAACGCATCTATTCCTCAAGGAAGCGGTGTCGGATGTTTGTTATTTCTAGTTTACATCAATGACCTTCCTAAGAACACCTATGGATGATTGGTGCATCCTATTTGCAGATGATATTTCACTCCTTACATCCTGTCCGATCGAAACCGATCGAAAAAAAATCGACCAAGTGCGAGTCGGACTCGCGCACGAAGGGTTCCGTACCATTGTCTATACCACATTCGAGAAAAAACGGCAAAAAATCACGTTCGTTGAATGGGAGCCCCCCTTCAGTATTTATTTTATTCTGTTTTTAGTATTTCTTGTTATAGCGGCAACAGAATTACATAATCTGTGAAAATTTGAACTGTCTAACTATCACGGTTCATGAGATACAGCCTGCTGACAGACAGACGAACAGACGGACGGACGGACAGCGGAGTCTTAGTAATGGGGTCCCTTACCCTTTGGCTACGGAACCCTAAAAACCCACCAATACTGCAACAGTAATTAATTGTGACCAACTACGCGAACGCCTGGTTAACACATGGTTAAGTTACGGTGTTGTTCTGCGGGGAAATGGTACGGATGCGCCCGCACTTCTTAAGCATAAAAAAAAAACTTCTCAGAATTATAGCAAATATTATAACAACTGATAGCTGCAAACACTATTTTCAAAAATATAATATACTTGGTGTAAGAAAATATTTGCTTGAAATAAAATATCCCGAATTATACAAATGACATCAAGTAATAATAATAGGCCATTAAGAACAAAAAATAACAATAAATTAATATTACCCAACTCACGGATGAAGCTACACTATACCAGCGCATCGTCAACCTTAAAGAAAACCACAATGATAAAAAGAATAGATCTTGTCTCAAGATGTTATAATAAAATAGAAGAATATCTAGAATATAATACATTCAATTAATCTACAAAACAAATAAAATTAGTAAAAATTACTTAATCTTAATGTATATTCTTTTATAGTGAACATAGTAATAAGATTTAATAATTATTGTATTGTATTAGAATGATTAAGAAGCATGTGTTATATCAAAATAATATTTTAATCATAATGTTTGATAATACTAGAATATAATTAGAATTAAAATTACATAGGCTTAATTTGTAAAAGCCTCCTATAATTATAATTTTGTATGTACTACAGGGTCCACAAAGTTCCATAAGTATATTTAAGTGCCATAGGTATATACTTGTGGAATGCAATAAATTATTGAGTATTGATTATAGGTAAATAAGTAGCCAGCAGAGCTGAATGGATCACTATGTCCCCCACATCATCACAATAAGATAAGCTATCGACCGCACGATCAAATAATTATAAACTTACTTCCTCACGTCTACTGGCTTCCTGACCCTAAGATGAAAGTACCTATTTATTTAAATAACCATAAATTGAATAGCACATTGGTTGAACCGATACAATAAAGTAGAATAATCCGTTACTGTAGATACGATAGATTTTGATCTATGTTGGGTACCCTTAGATAGACGATTTTTTAACAATTTGGTTTGGATGGCAAGTCAAGGACATATTACCGTTGCCTTATATTATTAAAAAAAACTAATTCCTTCATAAAATCTCCAGCTGCAACAAGTTGTGAGTTTTACACAAAAGGTTAAGCTTAAATGCAGTCCTTCATTTAAACGCCTTCTAGCCTGCCTTGTTGGTCTAGCCGCTAGCGTGTTAGACGCTAGATTCTAGCGGCTAACACGCTTGAGTACCAAAACAGAGGTCGAGGGATCGATTCCCACTGGATGCCGCCGTACTCGATTTATACAATGGCCACAGTCTGGGTGTATTTCCATGTAATTGATGTCTTGCCTGATTACAATAGCACAGTTTAGCTTAATTTGGGACAAGAACAAGAGATCGTGTTGTGTGGAAGATATTATTATTATTATTATTGTTGTTATTATTATTGTTATTCCAGCCCGGACATTCATAACCCGATCTCTGCTGGCTGCCCGCAACTTCGCCGACGCCGAAAGGATCCTGCAGGACGAGGGACTAGGCATCGCCAACGGGTTTTCTATCAACATGCTTTGGACGGAGGCCAACGGCCAGCGACAGCTCTTCAACGTGGAAGTCGCGCCGGATCTGAAGGCTGACAGCTCGCAGCTAAACATTCAGAAGTACGAGCCTCAGGGCCAGTCTCTGGTGCACTGCAATAAGTGAGTATTAACATTTTTGTCATGTATCTTTTTTGGTCTTTGAATTGGTAAAGACCAAGCCCGACTATTGTGCAATAAATAATATTAAGCGAGGGCGAGGAGCTAAAAATGGCCAGCAGAAGTTTTTTCCACCCGTTCCTGTTCACCCTTCTCCGTAGAGCTTCATAGCGAAAATGAGAATCATTCAGACATCAAAATATTGGACTTCCAAGTACTAGGGCGAATACGGCACAAAAATTTAAGCAATACTACTTGTTCAATTACTCAAATCCATCAAGAAATGACAAAGTTAGAGAAGTTTAAACTTAGGCTGTTTGAAAACGCGCCCGGCGGGTTTTGATTCCTAATGTGACGTCATAGGCACAGTAAACTGTGTCATAGGGTCTGACCGGCCGCGGCCGGCCAGTTGGCCAGCGCCAGTGTTTTCGGAGCTCGATTTTCGTACGTGCCCATTTTTTCGCATAAGCCGAAAGCTTTTCAAAGAGTAGACGATAACACCCGACTGCAAAATATGTTTAGTTAGGGAGGTATGAGCACATAAAAATCGGACTTTTTTGTTCCCGTAAAAGAGAATAAAAAATTCTTGGTAAATATTTAGTACGTTAGTTTGAAAATTTATGTGTTCCTAAGGTACCTACAAAACCCCATTTTTACGTGCAAATGGAAACTTCGTACCATCTCCAAAACTGAAATTTAGGTTTTTAATTTAATTTTTTCTCGTCGGATGGTATTCAAATACCACAAAATATTGTTAATTTTATAACAGACTTAAAAAAACATATCAATTCGACGCGTATTGTTATTTTTTTTCTATGTTCTCGCATATGTTCTCCGTCAAATCGTAACAGATATCTAAAATATTTTGTTTTGTTCGAATAGATATCTCGTCCCACTGGTCTCATTTTAATTTGGTGAAGATCTGATTAACACTTTCAGCGCTGGAGAACAGAAATCTTCACTGGATAGCAGTAAATAAGGCCTAATGGGGCCCATCCGTTAGTAATATCTGTATGTTTCATAAAATTGTGTAAAAGTAGTCCCAAGGTAATTTGGTGATGTTCTGGTGAAGACTTTCGGAGATGGAAATTGAGAACTTTAAATTTTAAAGGAACGTATTAAGTAGGGTATATTATGGTTATAAGGGACTCGTTTATTTTTCTCCCACTCCCACACTAAAACTTGAAAAATAAAAAAAAATTAATATAACAATAAAAAACGACTTCAAAATACTACAGGACTTAGAAATAATTTAAAATAATACCTCTAAATTACAAGTATGTATACATTATACTGCTACAATACCTACATTGTAGCAGTATAATTTGTAGTCAGTGCCCAGTTTCATGACCAGGACATATATTTTTGTTTGTAGGTTTGATCCACATTAGAATTTAGATTAACAATATCCAGACCTCTCTTTAAGTTACCTAAACGAAAATTGCATTTTGTTACATATTGAAATCCTGCGTTTTAATACAAAAATCGTTATTTAGTACCAAATTTCATCATCATAAAGATATACCCCGGCAACATCCCGATCGAACAATCCCGGCTACGATTTGTACAATAAAATAAATCAATCGCGTTCTATTACGGTAAGATCTACGAGAAAAAATAAAGCTGAAAACATTAATTATGTACTGCAATTTTGGGAATTGTTGGAAGTTTCTATTTGCACTTAAAAAGGAGGCTATATATGTACGTACTTCAGGAACACAAATCAATTTGCCAACTAACCTGCCTTGACCAAAGAATATTTTTTCTTTTTCACGGGAAGTAAAACGTCCGATGTTCGAGTACTTAGTTGTATTGTAGTTTTATGAGACGCACCCTGGACACATTGTATCTGAATATCTGCTAAATTTACCTATCCAACCTGCAGGTACCAACGCATCCAGGTGCCAGAAGTGCGGGGGCCTATCATAGACAGTAGCGTGGCGCGCCTGGCGGCCATCCACGGCCACCCCCAGCCGCTCAACCGCAAAGACATCGAAGAAATAATCTCCGACGGCAGCGGCAAAGAGTACCGAGTCTTCCAAGACAAGGAGGACGCCATTGTCAAGACCATTGCTGCTGGTGAGCCGGAATTTACAAGCTTAGTTACTTACACCTGAGATTTCCGCACTTAGCTTCATAGTTGGACTGCTCCCTTATTCCCGCTTATTTTATACTTTTTAGTCGCGGCGGTAGCGGAGCGGTAGAACAGGCTTCTCATTTGGGAGGTCGTGGATTCGAAATCCGGCATGTACCAATGACTTCGTTTTCTAAGTTACGTACATTTGTGGAATTATAGTAGCAATGCCACTCGCTAACTTTGAAGGAAAACATCGTGAGGAAACCGATGGGGCTTAGAGGCCAAGTGCGGAAATCTCCAGTCGAACTAGAACAACTTTTTAGTCATGATTCCTTGTTTTCTCTGTGGTCGTGATTAAAATAGCGTCATGTATCCGAAAATCCCTGCGCTACATATTGTGGCCGCTGTTGTACAGAAATTAACACAATAGGAATATTTATCGCAGTAGAGAGATCCGGCTCCGTCATCAAATCACCTTGATGTTACCAAATTATTGTATTGTCATAACTACACTACAATTGCAAAATTTAACACCGAAACGACAATTAGAAGCACATATTGCTGGCAGCGGCTGGATGAGGATGGCCGAGGGCAGAAGGGAGTTACAAGTAGTCAAGAACTAATGCCCAAATTTTTAACCTAGATGTCGCCGACTGACATTAGTCTGTCGGTTACATACAAGTGAAGCTAAGAAAAGCGAGCACAAAATGTACAAATCATGTTTGTTTCTCCAGGTATCTTCGATCTACAGGCGATGACATGGAGTATTTACATCAACCACCCCAACGCATCCGAGCCCGTCGCAGTGCTCCCAATCACCTTCTCTAAATTGAACTTAACACGTTAAATATGTAGTGAAATACTAGAATCATATTATTTAAGTTTGCCTTACTCTTTAGTTACAGCCTAACGGCCTATTTATAAAAATACGATTCGTCTAAAACCAATCGTAAACTCTGTTTGTTTAATCTGTGTCGACATCTTTTTCTTGTAAAATCTCCATCATAGACTACTTTAATCGGCGTTTTTGAAGTGTTTTAAGGAATCGAGACCCTAACGGTCTTATTTATAAAACAGCAGTGAGGCTTATGTCGGTCTTAAGGCACATCTTAACTAAATTATTATTTTATTTATCATTTATAAAGTCAAATCTCCACATTAGTAAAGCTTTAAGCCATCCGCAACTAAAGTCTCGTAAATGCCCCTGAATGCCCCTGTTTAAAGTAGGTTTAAAACCTACTTTAAATAGTGTCTTTAATCTGTGGGGTGCACTGTGCACCGCATGAGTGAATGAGTGTCAAACACAAAAAGCTGTTTCTGTCTGTGTTTTTCGATATTTTCCATCGTGTTTTAAGTTTTCTTCGATTAAACTTCGCGTTTCAAAAGAAACTCGCTAGACTTCGTTAATTCTTTTTTAGGAAGCGTTTCTGACACAACCACTGACTGCAAATAAGAATACTACACAAGACTGAATGAAATGCGTACTATGACATTACAAAAAAACAACAGCGTTTTAGCTCCTACTTTTTATAGATCATAAGAAGTTAAAACGCTCACTAAAGATAAATAGTGTCTTAGTTAAAGAGACTAAGAGATGCATACTTCATCTTTCATTAACATTTTACAGATCGAAGGCCGTTACTCTTTAGTCACAGCCTTATTTTGAAAAACAAGATTCCTTAGAATACTCCTCAAATACAGTTTAAATAGTCTCAGATAAATTAAAAGCTTTTATCAAAGACTGCAAAATCTGCATGTGAGAAGTGTTTCAGAGTGTTTTTATAAATAACACCGTGTCTTTAGCTACTAGTTAATATTTATAGAATGTGCACAGAATTTATGTTGCTTAAAATGTTATTTTTCAAACATAGTGTTTACGTAAAGTCAGTTCCTTAGCATTGATGCAAGTTTGCAATGGAACCTCAGATTATTATTATTGTTTTATCTCTATTGTGGCGAATTGGGAACTCTATGCTATTACAAAAGGTTCTAATTAAATACATACCCCTTAAAAATAAGGTGAGACACACTTTTCTTTTATCATTTTCAAAACCTCTATGTGCGCCTATGGGGCTCCAGGGAGTAACACTAGCGCCACCAAGGAGAACAAAACATATCTTTTTTACAGATTGAATTAGCAAAAAAACCGGCCAAGTGCGCGGGCTCCGTAGAAAGAGGGTTTTTTATCTGCGTTACAGAACTAACAACTTCATCGAAGTCATTTTCAATGGATTTTGTACGAAATTTTACTTTTATAAGCCTATTACTCGTTAACTCGTAAAGCCTACTTATCCGTGACAGTTTTCTTTTAAATTCATTATAATACGTTCACGTTTCTACGATCAACCGTTTAGCCAGGAGAGGGGCGGGGGGGGGGCACGCCCTACTCGGACCAAAATTTGCGCTTTAAAGCTTAATATTTCGCAAACGGAGCCCTAAACCAAAAAATGGTCTTTCTACGCCCACAATATTTTTCAACGACCAATCCAACGATACCCTACACTATGGTGTAGGCAAGAAAAAAAATTGCATCCCTAATTGAATCGTGTGATTTTAAAACGACACAGTCATGTCCTTTCATTACAACTTTGCAGGAAATAGAAAAAACTGTTTTATTCAAATACTAATATCTACAACAGCAATATTTTAGCATATTATATTGATTTCTGTATGAATAAACTACAAATTTTTTTTCTAATGTAAATCAATAGGTAGGTGTAATTTTTTTTTTTTTTTACGTAGCGACGTTTGTGTCCCACTGCTGGGCAAAGGCCTCCCCCAACTCAGACCAGATGTTTCTGTCTTCTCAGGCCAGTCCTGCCACCTCAGGCCACTCCGGCATGTGTCGGTCGAGGTCGTCTCGCCAAATAAAAAAAAAATGGACTAGTATTATTTTAAAAACAGATGTGACTTGTGTTGTTTTAAAATCACACGATTCAATTATTTAAGTGTAGGGGAGTTACCCTAAAAAAAAATCATTGTTATTTAAGTAATAATATCATAATTTATTTAGATTTAAAAAGGTGTACTGACGACGTGATCGCATATTAATAACTATAGCACACATTTTATAGCTGACAAGAACTCAATCTGCAGGTTTGCTAAAAGTCATTCGAATGGTGGTGTGGTGGCCGGGTCACCTATCTCCCTCTAAAATGGTTGAGACTGGTGATGGCTGACCCCTGCGTTATGCTCGTAAACGGGTGCTGTGCGTGTGTCAGGCCGCAGCATTAATGTTTTTCCTACTTTTGTAAGCACTGTTATTTTGGCTTTTAAAGTTATTGGTAGCTATCACGGAATCATATCACATAGGCTTTGATGTATAAGTTTAAGATGATTTGAGAAAAGATGGTCGGAGTGGAGTTTTTTTTTTCCGCTGCCTTTTTCTCCACTGCAAATGCGGCCCGAAGGCAGCGGCTAACACAGTACATTGACATTCAGCAAACAGAATGTAAATTCTTTACGTTGAAATAAATTATTGATTTCTGATTGATATGTTTCTTTTTCATTGGTGGCGCTAGTTAGCCCGCTGGATCCCCTCAATCTTAAATTTTACCATCTATTAGTTACAATAGCTTCTTTATATTTTCCATATTACCTGAATTTAAAGGAAATATATGTGACCATAACGCTATTTAAAGTTACCAAGAGCATATTATAATTATACCATCGTTATCTATAGCTATTATTATATACGCCGTTGAGGAGGACCTAATGATTGCAAGTGATAACACAGTTAGCGTCGCAAAGTTCTGGGCCGCAACTGTTTAATAAATACTTTTACGAAAATTGTTTTATAAACCTAGAGTCTAAACATTCCACCCATGCCAGGACTTGAACCCGCGATCTCTGGCCAACCGTGCCAGCGCTCTCCCAACTGAGCTAATGGGAGCTAGTGCAGGCATCGGCGAAATTTCGAGCCTCTTTACAAACTTTCTCTGTATTACGTACAGGCAGCGACATCTGGCTGAAGCAATTTACATCAATTGCAGCCCCGAGTAACCCACTTTGCAGTTAGGTTTTTACATCGGAACGATATTGCTGTACCTACATGCATGCATGCATGCATGGGTGGAATTTTTAGACTCTAAGTAGGTTTTTAAAATTGTCCTCGGCACGGGTTAGTGCAACAAAAAGAATATAATGAAAATTGTTTTTCACTTCTCATGCTCTAAAAGTTCGTCTTTATGTCGTGCGTAGGCGACATAAAGTCGCTTTTTATGCTCTAGAGCATAAAGTAAAATCTTCGTCGAAGACCAAGGCAATCGCTGCAACAGCCACACGCATCACAAATACAATCTAATACAACATTAAATATGCCAGGAAAAACGATTACTTTAAATATTTCTCATTGCTCTAATGTAACTTTCAATTTTAATTAAATTAGCATTTACTATATTTACATGTTGCTGTTTCATTTCCTCGCAATCGAAGTGAAAAGTAGAGTGTACAACTCGTCCATAAAACCCATTTTACACTCGACTTTATATCTATCCTCGCTCGCAAGCTCGCTCGGATGGATAAACGTCTCGAGTAAAATGGTGCGTTTTATGCACTTGTTGTACAATCTACTATTGCCATCCACACGCTAAGAAGAAGAAGCAGGAAGTTTTGACATTGACCGATTTTAAATAATCACTAGTGCCCACGGAATTAAATGTAATATTAGGTTAGAATATACCTTAAAGCTGTAAGATGTACAATCTGAACAAGTTTGACCAAATTTGTTTGTTTAAATTATTATTATCTAAATATAACTTAAAATATTCGTCTTGTTTTACTAATTTCACAACCAGATAAAGGAAAATAAACTATTAGGCATGTAGTGTAAGTATTATTATTTATTAGACATAACAACCTAAATAAAAAATATACATAGTTTTTACATTACAGTCAAAAGCGAGATTGTTAGACCTTGTTTTATCACTTTTTTTTGTACAAAAGTCTTGTACAACTTTTGTCATGGTGGAAGTCTTCATATTTTTTCAGCTAGATGACAATATACATAAGGTAGTGCGCAGTAAGAACAATTGGTAGAGTCCCCCCTCTTCCACCATACGGTACCAAAATTTAACTTAATTCTATATTTAATAACTAAGTGAATTTTTATTTCTTTTACTATGTGAAATACTACGTTGATTTTTAATGTGACAGTAATGCCTAATTATCCAATAGGGAAAAATAATTAATTACCAAAATATGGAAAGATAATTTTTTTATTAGGTAATTAATGTACAAAAAGTAGGTACTATTTATATTTTATTCTTATGGGTTTCGGCTTTTTTTTTCACCCTTTTTGGCTTACCATCTGTCGAATTATTTTGGTGCCATATTGTAACCCCTGAATTAATAGGATACATTATATTATTAACTACTTAAATTGTCTAACTTTATTTCTAGTTTTAAATCATAATATCAATTACTTGTTGCGAGCTGCAAAAAGCTTATAACTTTACTATAAACCATCAGATTGGAAAATTTAGTTGTTTTCGCTACATACTATACATTTATGTTTTTTCAAAAAAAAAATGCAGCACCAAGGTTTTCAATTCAATTCTTTATGGGACCGATAGGATTCTGCCACTGTCAGATTTGTAAGATGCCAAGTGATTTTCATTTCTTAATTCCCTCAATAACTAGTGCAGAGTGAACTTTTCAATATAAATAGAATTAAAAAATGACACTATAACCCCATAATGCCTCGAAAAAGATTCTTACTTTAAGTATTTATACATACAACAATACCTAAATAAACCGACTATCTCGGTTTGTTTAGTTTTTTGTTCTGTAGTTGTATGTATAAATTTTGTAAGGAGAAGAATGATGCCAAGACAAAGGAAGGTGGATCTTTCTTGGTGGGAAAGGTCTCACGCCAAATTAGCCAATACGAAGCTGTTACAGCCAAAATGGCAGTTCACTTGGCCAGTGTAATGTTGATATAATAGGACCTGATGTGACACCGTGAGCACTTTTTATGGCAAATTTTACAGCTTCCAGTTAGTCTACGAACTAGGAAGAGGTAAAATACCACAGTCTTGCCATTGAAGTGGGATAACTGCAAAAGCGGGGAAAAGGAGAGAAAAAGACGAATGATTCAGATAGTGATAGTAACGATGCAGGTTCAGAAAATAAAGCTGAAAAAAATTACAAATCAGCAAAGAAAGGAGAAAAAAGAAGTCTGAGGGTTCAGATATTGATAGTAGCAATCCAGGTTCAGAAACTGTACCCTATGCATATTCTTATGAAAGTGCATGTACGGAAGAGGAGGTCGAAGGAGAGAGAGAATCAGACAAACAAAATAATACCAACGAAACCATTGAATAACAAAACATTGAAATAAAAATATGGGTTATTGTAAAATATGCCAAGAAAAAGACTGAGGTTTTATGTGCGTCTCGTGCAAAAAAAAAGGTTGGTCACCATTGGGAGGTAAAGTTTGCACGACGTAAGAAAAGTATCTTTGCATGAAGATATTGTCGTGATCACAGATGATTCCATCGTCAGGATATTACTATCTCCTGACATCACCAAACTCGGAATAATAAACTTTGACTTTAAATTCCAAAATATGATTATTTCCTAATTTTGTTTCTCAGAATACTTAGACTTATTCAAAAATAATAGTGTAGTTTCCAAGAAAAAGTTCATAGCTCTGTAAGTTTTCGCCCGATCTCGTTCAAATAAAAACCTAAATTGATTAAAATGTTGTGTTTTATTGCTTTTACCCCAAATTTGAAGCCATCTCTGTTATACTAAAAATCAATACTATTTATTACATTTGGCCCTGAACACCGGGTATATATTATAATAGGTGAGCCATTTTACTTTAACAAAGGCAATTTTCCTGTTATTGAAATGATATAAATTTTACTAATTCCGTGAAACAATAGCCTGATATATGCTTACTGCACACACAAAGTTATATTAATAGGTCATGAAGGAATAAAACGTTGTCTAAGGTAAAGTACAGTTTTCTAGCTATACGACTCACATTTACCCCACTTCACCTACTATGTTTATTAGGAACTCATGATCGGCCAGTGTTTTAGTCCTATGGTTTCATAGGTAGTAGAACGGATAACAGTGAGTTCTAACCTTTTGCAGCTCTAACAAGCGTATTTTCACTCAGCACGTATTTTCGGCAAGATGTTAGCCGCCACAACCGCAGCCTCCCGCGGGAGGCGGGGAGGGTCCGTTGCCTGATGGACCGAAACCTCCGAACTTTCTCGACGGAGGCTTTGGTGGCCTGGAATATATTAAAGCACATGTTACGAAGACACACTATTCCAATTTTAAATACTAGTTTCCGCCCTGCCCCTCTACTCTCGACATTATTGTGTTCAAATTGCTTCACAATTAGATGCAATAACTACATAGTAAACGTTTCAGTTGTAAAAAAATGCATTAAACTTATTGGAACTACAGAACGCCGATGCTCATGCATCGCATACTGAAAGCATATTTTGGCCAAACTATAAAATAAATTAACTCAATTGTAACGCAAGTTGGCTGAATTAGCGTCGAGAGTAGACAGGCTGGTATTAGGCCACCACTAACAGATTGACCATTCTCAGTACAAAGACGTGGCTGTGGCGAGCCGACTAACATTTTCAAATGGAATTTAATCCATTTAAGCCCTGACCTCAGATAATAATTATGGATTTTTGACAGGAAGGAAATTTGTCTCAAAATCCAAACCCCTAAGCGATTGTGTGTTTCACACTGGTTATTGTCTCAACTGGCAAAATAGTGCTTAGCAATAAGAGAATTAATCATAAAAAGTAGAGGGACCGCTTTTGAACTACGCACTACACATCATTAGCTTAAGTCAGTCAGAGACTGAAAACCAGCGCTGAGAGCTCACACCCTCAGCACAATGCTGAGTCAGATGCCCTTTGTGGCAACTTTGACACACCACAGGATGAACTCTGACGCTCTGACTTTGGCTGGTATTATGCTGTATTTATGTGCCTTGTTTTTCCTTTGTACTTGTTTATGTTACTTGTTATGCCTTTTTTTCTTGTGATGTGTTAATTTGTACCAATAAAAGTCTTTCTTCTTCTTCTTCTTCAGATGCGAACCGACAACGCGAGCTCCATCTCTACTCGCCATGATTAAGCTCATCGGAGAGCTAAACCTGCTCGGACTTTTCTGGCAAAAATTCAAACAAGAGATTCCGGAATTACATTAATAAACTAGATGGACCAGTAAGAAAAATGTAACTCACCCGCTGCCTGGTGGTCGAAAGTCCCTCACATATTTATCACCGTGTTTGTTAAAGTTCGGATTGATTAGTGTCTGGAACCTGGGGAGACATAGAAAGCATTTTGGTTATTATGATTAGTCAACGAC